>NBAZ01000022.1:0-265029 GCA_002794735.1 Pyrrhoderma lamaoense | reverse complement strand
AAAACATAGATCTTACAGAGTCAATATCAAATTCCTTGCTGCATATGACTATACCTCGATTATAATGCCACAACCTCATCTGCCGTCCTTCGATGGTTGCTCCAAGCGCGAATCGGCGACATGGATCGATGGCCATGCAGTGATGCATACTATATAGTATCTGATCTACGTTCTGTAGAATATCTGTCAGAGTCAGACTAGGTCAGGGAAATCAGAATTTACATGAAATTCATTATAAACACTGTCCAGGTCCTTCACAAAAAAGAGGCTGAAAGCAGAATTGTACCAGTGTTTCCCGTTGTACTTCTTTGGATAACTGTCACCGGGGCTATTGAGAAACAAGTGAACATCAGGATGGAATCTGCTATCTCTCATTGACCATATATCTTCACTCTTTCCCGTATAAGCAGAACACGTAGTCTTCAAGTTTGGTGGGGCTACATCCTTCTCCATCGCGGCCTTTGTTATCGAATCGAATAGTTTCACAATGTGTGAGCCTTTCAGTATGGATTTCGAGCCATTGCGGCGATTAGTGCGTGATGGGAAGCATTTCCAGGAGTATGAATTTGTGAGTCTGCTTTTAACCAGAGCTTTGTTTTCGACACAACGTTCAAATATTTGGTCGATATTGAAACCGGGATTGATGGGAGGCAGAATATGCTCAAAGAAGTAGTCCATCGATCCCTGCGCAACTTCGCCCCCAGTATGCCATACGATTTCCTCGTATATGTGTCCAACGTATAAGACATACTTCTTGGCGCCTTCACCATCCTCTTGTTTCGCTTGTGTATCCTTGACTACTTTTGACGAATGATCTGGGCAGTTTCTCGAGTGTGATTTGCAGCGTTCACACTCAGAGGTGGCAAAGAGGAAGATGCAGGAATATCGGATGCCTCATTGTGAACAGCCCTTCCCTTCCCCTTAGCTTGCATTTTGGGTCTAGAGCCCGCAGGTGAATTTAATTCACTGAACTTGATAATCAGTCTCCACACTGTGAATTGAAGCATTCGATACTCCTAACCTTTTGTAAGTACCCACAGTGGCCTTCTCCTTCCCCTTTTATTTTTTGGTTTTGACAGGCCTCGACGAGCGGAGCTTTTGTTGACTGCCATTGCAGAAGTAGTGGTTTATTTCAGAGTTACAGAGTTAAGAAACGCGTGAACGGAATATTAGTCACACGCGTAACGCGACTGTTCGCGTCGTGTCACTGCTGTCACTGCGTGTTATGGAACAAAATCAGAGTCCGGAGTTGGGAAATAATAAGCCGAAGCACACTTACCTTGTGCATTGTAATTTTCATAGATTGCTATTATAACTACTTGAATGCTAGAAACTGGGAAGCAAGGTAAGATCAATATCTTCGACTAGACTTTTCTCTTGTTTCACGTAGTGCACTGCAAAAGATTTCATACATGTGATTCTGTGTCTAGATGTGAGCCATCATTTACCCACATCTCATGTGCATTCAATTTCTCCCACCAAGGACAACTAGTCGCTGTCTTCACCTATCTGTATTTATCGTATAAGACAAAATGGCTGCTCCAACATCACATACTTGGATATCCCTCTGGTTCCTCATAACCGCCCCAATACTATTCTGGGATGTAAGTGATCAATGTTTTATGCTTGCTCTTTTAAAAGAAAAGAAAAGTACGCTGCTAACAATATCACGAGATCGACCTCGAGCTTCCAGTTCTTAATCTGGTCCCGAGAACCTTCCATCCATCCTCACTAGTCTCCAGTTCTTTAAATGTAACTTAATCCGAGGAACCAATCAATGAGTTTGAGTTTGCTTCGTTAGGTTTCTTCACAAGTTTATTGCTAGGGATGATTAAGTCTGAGTGTTTCATTTTGTATTTTCTTCAAGTAATACATACTCCAGTATTTTTTCTCGGTTGTCCAACATCATCTCTAGCGCCGATAGTTTTCTGCTTACCATCGTTAAGATACCAGATTAGCTTTCCATATATTGATAGCGGAAACTTTCTCTAACCATCTGTACACTGTTATATACGAAATGTTTTGCACAGCTGAGATAAGGTACGCACTTAGATTACGAAGCCGTGTCTACCGAGGATATTAAACCCTCTGGGGGCGTAACTCAACAAGAGCCTTTTCCTTCAAGGATGGTGGAAATGAAGTGTTGTCATTGGAAACTGATTCAAGGCGGATGTCGAAGTCGGCAGATATATCTTTAGGGGTAAGTGTTTGCATGTACTTACCCATAGAGCTCAATGCTTGCCTCTTGAGATGGGTATAGTACCTCAGATGCTTTCTTCAAGTGATCATTATAAAAAGTATCGTAAGAAGTGTACATAGATACAATATGTTGGAGTATGTTGTAGTGGGATACATGGCAGCAAACACAAAAAACTATGATTACAGAACGCAGTGATAACCGTTATCATTACTAGTAATTTCGGAGTCTTTGTGGTTGTTTATCTATCCCTTAAGCTGTGAAATAAAGTCGACATCAGTTGGTTTGACTGACATAATGCATAAAGAAAAAGACATTTAGACGATAAATGTGTATAAAATGGATATTCCTATGTATATGTTCCTTCGAACTTTAAAGCTGTGATCCATGAAGGAAGTATAGATGAATGTCGTGTCCCTGTGGTGAAGTTTTCAGAAATCTTTTTCGTCGTGACTACAGCCACCTGAAAGTCTCGTTGTGCTTGACAGTCTATCTGGACTTGGTTAAGAAGACGGAGGCGAAAATTCCGATTTTCTCTACTAGATCCAACGAATCCTACCAAATGAGAGATGGATATCAATTCTGTATGGAATAAAGTTGCAACAATGTATCATGCTTAGGGATAATAATGAAAAAAAGGGAAGCTTAAAGAATCAATAAAGTTTATCTTATTAGAACAAATACGTAATTAGCAAAGAGCTTGATGAACGATTAGCAAGAAGGTTGTGACAAAGGTGCGCGTCTCGTATCAATACACAAAGTGAATGGGCGACAATACCATATAGGTTTGCTGAGATTTTCAAAAACTCGGACTGAATTTGTTCATTATATAAAGGAACTTCTTGTTTGTGTCTATAGAAATGCGTCAAATAATATCACGTAAATAAATGCGCATCTAATAAAAAACTTAATATGAGACTAGCTGTGCGATTTCTTGAATAATCTTGTGTAAAGAGACAAGAACGTTGTGAAACTGCAACTACACGTAGGCGTGTTTCTCCTGATAATGATGACTATTGTGACATCGCGTCTCGTTTGATCACATGACCGAATTTACTTGAGTCACGCGCAAATGTTACCTCTACCTTAATGTGCACAAAACCACCTCGTCTGCCATAATGGTAACTATAGATGACAAGGACTCTCAAGGTGGTCCATCACGACTGGTACCTGGCTATACAATGAGCTCCTCAGGATCTTCTCAAAAGTGATTAAAAATGCTTTACCCGTATGTCCAGAGACTAATCACTGATTTTAGTGGGTCGGTCCTGCCCCCAAAGAATACGTCTAAAAGTCGAGTAGAGACTGCTATATCAAAGACTATAGATCGAGATCCGTATTTCCAAAGATACGGCTGTCCTCATCTTCCAAAGATGTCGACGATTCGGCTTCGAAACAAGATCCAGATTTGCCAACGAACGTCATACCAGAGAAGGAGAAGTTAGACAAAAGCCCCAAGAGACGCTATTCGTATGCGAGAATGCCGCGTGAAGCAATCATTAAGTATGTTGGGGGAAAGGTCTCAAAGGGTTCAATGAACTACTTCTTCAAATATGTTTTGCCTCCCACCCGACAGGAGTTCGATATTGATCGGATCATGAAATACTGTTCTGAAAATGGTATAGTCACCAAAAAACCCCGCACAAGGAAATATACATGGGCGGATATCTCATTAGGACTTATGCGTGGAAACGCAGATGAAACAAAAGTCTACAATCAACCACTGATGAATATTTTCAACGCAATTACTGATGCTGCTTTAGAGACTTGGAATGGGACATCTCCCAAGCCGAAACCAAGCTGCTATCTTTATGCCAACGACGATGAAGCTCCATGGTCAATGAAGGGCAGTGATATCAAGCCGGACGCTCAGATGTTTCTAATGAGCTCAAATGATACTTATCCAAAGAAATACGAGGGAAGGCACTGGTATAACGCCGCTCTGAGCTTTCACTACAAGAAGTCGTTGAAGGATGCACATAAAGTAAGGCCTATGACAGAACGGTTTCTTGATATTGATAATTGATAATCTTTGTCTTTAGAATATTGTACAAGTGCTTCATAGTCTTCATCATCCAATGGTCATCGATCCGTGTCGCCGTTTCACTCTTGGTGTAACCATTGAAAGTACGCGAATGAGATTATGGATGTACAACCGAAGTATAATAATATGTAGTGACTACTTTGACTTTAACTCTGTATGGGCTTTTAACATATCCAACTACATTCTCTGACGGGTTGTGTTATAGAATCCGAGGACACTGATCAAAGTTGTTCTATCACTCGTGTTTGCGGACAAGGTCGATTTAGGCTGGGATCCGACAATTAATGCAAAATATGAAGGTAAGCGACGGCTGTTTGATTTTGAGATAGCTGGGAAACGCTACAAGACGAACTCGGAGAATCTTATTTCGGAGCACAAGGTTGATGGAATTTACACCTCGGCGACAAGAATATATAAGGCTTTCGGTGTAAACGACAAGGATGAAAAGGAACCAGTTGTTATCAAGGACTTCTGGCCTACAGAAAAAAGTGAAACAGAGGATATAGTACAGCAAAAGATACACGATGATATAACTGATCCGACAGAGCGAGAACTATTTAGAGATATGACACTAACGCCAATCGCATCTGAGAGAGTGAAAGTCGACGAACTCGATGATCACACCGAAATGACAATCCTGCGTGGGGCGAGCCCTGATGATGTACTTTCAATAAATTCACAATCTAAGAAAGTCCGGAGAAAGGGCCCATCTGAAAGGATCCACCACTTCCACCGTCGTCATTATCGAATAGTATATAAGGAGTATGCCACCCCTTATCACGACTTACGTAATCTGGATGACATGCTTTTAGTTCTTGTTTGTGCGGTGAAGGGTGAGCCTGCCGTTGTCTACGTAAAATATCTGTATCTAAAAGCATCTAGTCCTGCTTGTTATTCACAAGGCAGGCTGGATTCATCGAGATCTCAGTCCTGGAAACTTATACTTATATACTGACCCTTCTACGGGGCAAAAACGAGGTCTTGTTGGAGATCTAGAATATGCAAAAAAGGCGGGGATTGGAGATAAACCTGACGGACAGGCGGTGAATTTCTCTTCATGTTTACGTTAAGGAAAAGCTTCAGCTGATATCCATTTCAAAGGGCACACCAGATTTCATGGCTGTTGAAATTATGATGCAAGACTACCAGTTTGAACCCCTGAAACGTAGATGCGTTGGGGGGTTTCAAAAGATATATTTGATGACATACTCACTGCCTTGGACACTGGTCAGTTCGGAGCTTCAAAAGGCGTTAAAGAAGGAATTTGGGCCAATTATCTTCACGATATAGAATCTATCTGGTGGATCATGGTCTGGACTCTCTTCACTTATCAAGATGCTTCTAAGGCTAAGTCAACAGACGCGGAATATAAGCAGATGCTAGAAAACCAAGACTATAACGGGAAGCTTTTATTCTCTGGAACTATGAACTACCAACTTCGCTCTTCATTTCTTTCTAATAACGGAAAATTTGGGGATTTCATGAATAATACTCCTAAGTACTTAGCGGTACTAAAAGTTATCATTGTGACGCTCAGGGATGCATTGCTTGACTATTATACAACAGAGGAAGCAAAAGAACATGACGCCATCAAGCTTACTGACGGGGGGTCGCTGCATAATGGGATATTGTCTATTCTCGACAGAGTGCCTCGACGAAATATTGAAGTTGTTACTATTTCAGATTGGGATATAGATAGGGATGAGGAAGAGCACTCCAAGCGAACTCT
Source organism: Pyrrhoderma lamaoense (assembly GCA_002794735.1). NCBI lineage: Eukaryota > Fungi > Basidiomycota > Agaricomycetes > Hymenochaetales > Hymenochaetaceae > Pyrrhoderma > Pyrrhoderma lamaoense. Next base: position 259,059 of record NBAZ01000022.1, on the reverse strand, counting down.
GGATGACGATGACGAGCCAGCAAAGAAACAAAGGTATGTAACTCGGGGGAAAAACTTTTTTATCTAAAGTTAATATGTTTACTACGATAGATCTCCGAAAGCGCCAATTAAACCTGGTCCTAAAGCAGTTTTCTTTGCTATGGACCAGAATCTGGACAAGAACCCGGGGAAGGAGACAGGAGAGATAATGCCGAGATCTGAAAGAGGCAAACAAATACACACAGTTAATAGGTCTCGAGGTCCTCAAGCTAATAGCAATGCAAGGAATCCCGCAGGAGGAGGATTGTCATCAACAATACCGGATTGGAATCGGCGAATGACGAGATCTATGACAAGAAAAACATCTAAGGCAGTGACGAGCACCATCGAAGCTCGTGTAACCCGATCGAAGACTAAACATGCATCCACAAAGTCGTGAGGGCTGCTGTGACTAACGACTAATCTGTTTCTCATTGTTATTTTATCATACTTTACTCGCTAGCTTGATATATGTATAGTTTATGCATTACTTTCTGTCCTTGAACGTGATTCCAGGCTTTTACGTCATATAAGAATTTGCGATTTAAAGTAAGAGTCCACGCCTAACTCGTATATTAATCAGATCTGTGAAGTAAGGTGCTTATAAATATGAACTTTCATGCTGCATGAGTGGGTACCGCCTAAATTGGCAATGGGCGGTGCAATATCACTGTAATATACGATTCCTATTTGATCTCCAATGGAGCTTCACTAAATCTGGCCACTATTCATCAGAGGCTGAATCATAACAAACGAAGTAGATAAAGCTCTGCATGAATTGCTAGACGTGATAACGATGTGATACTAGAAAGAGGAAAGAGAATAGGGGTATATGTGAAAAAGATGAACGATCTACTAGATATATTAATAAAGAATGGAACGGAATTCCGAAAACCGACGTTATGATACATGTAATATACAACGACTCTTTTATCCTTTCTGTTTTTCAACCAAGAGAGGGATTCTCCTTAGTTGGTGGTATTCAGTTCCACCTGTAATGATTCCTGCTTCACCATCGACCTCGTTATTCTTCGATTCTCGCATTTTATTAGTTCATTTCTCATTGCAAACCTCTTTTTGTCGACCTTAACATTGGGGGCTCCCATATTAACTTCATTATTTGAGTTACTATGGATGTTTTTCATTCGCGACTGATGAATCCTCTCCCTTGTCTTTTGTAACTCTTGATGAAGCCTATCATAATCATATAAGTTCAAATTATTCGTCAGTTGATATATGTGTATTACATACTCAGCTCTCCTTGCCAATACTTGACTTTCAGTTCTAGAGTTGTGGGCAACATCCTCAAAGTGGACTGACCCCCAGTTTTATTCTTTGAATTGTGATCAATAGTAGAGAGATTGATATGCCGACCCGGCACAGAATCAAGGATACGCAGCATCACTTCATGTAAGGATGAGGATGTATTTTCGTCATCAGGAAGGATAGGATTTTTCCCCTTGTTTCCTTCTGCTTCATATTTCGAGAGCAAACTCTCCCTGATCAATATGACTACAATTATAAGCGCCAGCGAACGACTTGGAATATCAACCAAGCAATTTTCAAACACCCTTCCTTTATAAAGAAAGGAATCACGTTCTTTACAATCCGTTGTTCCAGGAAATAATTGTGCGCCAGTTTGGGCCTGAGCTTGCAACATCTGTTCATACTCCGTAGACGTCAGGCCAGCCCTAGAGAGTTCCTTGTAAGTGTAAAGAGTCCAGACTGCAATCCACCATATAGACTCTAAATCATGGAGATAATTAGCCCAAACGTCTTCTCTGCTACTTTTTGAGACTATGAGACCGGTGCTGGATTCCGCATTAGTAAGATTGTCATTGAAAGTACTGGCAAAGTAATTTCTGTCGCCAGTATAATCTCTCATATACCGATACTCTTGCTTCAGGACTTCGAGAGCCACAAAATCTGAAGTACACTGAAGAGATATTTTTGAGTTCATCATACCTATCAGAACAAACTGAAACTCACGGTATGAACGTGCTGCCTCCCTCTAGAACCGACTTTTTTGGCATACTCTAAATCTCCAACAATACCTCTTTTCACCCCTGTATTTGGATCAACATACAAGTAAAGATTACCAGGGCTAAGATCTCGATGCACCCAGCCTGCTTTGTGAATAACGGACAAAGCTATGATAAAATCAGTGATATTCAACGTGAATGCTAACAAACCCACCTTTAACGGCGCATACGAGAACCAAAAGCATATCCCCTAGATTACGTAGCTTGTGATAGGGAATGGCACATTCCTCGAACGATATTCTATAATGCCAACGGTGAATATATGTTTTTCTTCGGTTCCGAACTAATCTATGGGTTAATGGTCGAGTCTGACCATCCGATTCCGTTTTGAAACCCTCGAAAGTCTTCGCAGACTTACTCTTACTGCCAATCTTACTATTTGGTAAGATTATTGTGAGTGTGCTGTCAGGGCTTTTCCCTCTAAGAATTATCGTTTCGGTGTGATCATCCTGTTTGCCGACTTTCACCCTCCCAGATGCGATGGGTGTCAGAGTCATGTCTTTAAATAATTTTCGCTCTACCGGATCGTTGATATCGTTGAGAATCATTTGCCGTAATATATCTTCTGTATCATAGTCATCTATAGGCCAGAAGTCTTTTATGATGACTGGTCGCCTTTTACTCTTACTGTGTGCTCCGAAGGCCTTGTATATTCTGGTTGCGGAGGTATAGATCCCATTTGCTTTACTCTCCGATATGATATTTTTTGCAGTCGTATTATAATGCTTCCCAGCTACCTCAATCTTGAATGATCGCTGCTCACCTTTCGATTTTGCATCTATCGTAGGATCCCAACCTAAATCGACCAGGTCTGCGAAGACTAGAGATAGAACAACCTTAATCAGTGTTATCGGATCCTAAAAAATATATCATCAGAGATTGGGAATGTCTATGCATGATATAGAACTACACACGGAATTAAAATCGAAGCTTCTACTAGTCATTATCATACTTCGACTATATATCCATAATCTCGTACGTGTGCCTTCAATAGTTACGCCAAGAGTGAAACGGCGGCAAGGGTCAATGGCCATACAATGATGGAGACTGTGAAGAATTTGTTGTGTATTCTGTAAATTATAGGATATGAGTATAAACGCATGTGTATGTTTGAATAACTCGCTTCGTAGTCGTCCTTTTCAGACTTCTTGAAATGAAAGCTTAAAGCAGCGGTATACCAGTGCCTTCCCCCATGTTTCTTCGGAAAATTGCTACCGGGATTCTTCAGGAACATATGCGCATCTGGCTTTATATCACTGCCCTTCAATGACCATGTGGCCTTATTGCCATCGGCATAAAGATAGCAACTTGGTTCTGGCTTGGGAGATGTCCCACTCCACGTTTCTAAAGCAGCGTTAGTGATTACGTCGAAGATATCCATCAGTGATTGATTGTAGATTTCTGTTTCGCAGGCTATACTTTTGTTCAGAGAAAAATGATTCCAAGAGAAGTTTTCTGTGAGAGAACTCCCTCTGAGTGCATTGTGTTGGACACAATATTCCAGGATTCGATCGATATTGAATTCTGGTCGGATGGGGGCAAGACGGATTTCGTGAAATATTCCATTGAACCTTCCCAGACTTCTCCACCAATATACTGGATGATTGCGTCACGTTCCTCTTCCACATATTTACATCTGATCTCAGGGTCTTCGTCCAATCTCTCTTTCAGTGGTGTGTCTTTCTCTTGTAGATATACTGCTCGAATCGGGGTCGTCTCTCGGTTCTGAGTCGCTTTGCCCTTATACAAGGGTAAGTTTGATAAAGGAGTTGGAGTGTTATATGGAGAGAAGCGTAAAGAAGTCTTCTTAGTTTTCGCTCGCCCATTATGTACAGAACTTATCGGGTGGTCTTGTTTGCTAAAATTGATGATGAACTTCTGAATATATGAACGACGCAAGTCAACTTACCTTTTAGAGGAGTTTTTGATTCTACTTGTCGTATTCTTTGAGCTATACTTCATTGAATCACATTGATGAGCGTTGTCACCTATTGCCATGATGATGGGGAGTGGTTTCAGTACTGTGGTATCATCTTTATGTGACATGCGAATGAAAGTGGTTGCACATGTGACAAGTGTAACAATTGTACTTAAAATGCAATGCTTTTTTGGATCTTAACATATTTCTATATTTATCTTTCAAGGCTCCTTTTGGGAAGCTTTTGGGTCTAACTCATTCGAAGAATTTACTCATGAGGATACCATTAGCAATTATGACAATTTTTAACACTCACTCGTATGTTTCGTAACAAATTTCATGATCAGTTCGGTTGCTTTTCTTATGTTGCCATGTGCTTTTAGCTCATCCTAGATTTTTCGTAAGTATAAATTCAAGAAAAAACATGAAAACCGATGATAGAATTTTTTCCTGCTGCATAGAGGGTCCAATCAGAAAGCTATCTTTGACTTTATATTTATACCCGTCATGCATGGCTTGTTGTCTTGATAAGCCGAATAAAGATTTCATCCAGAAAACTATACAAAAACGAGAAAAGATGACAATGGAGTGAAAGAGTCTGGATGTGCCTGCGAAACTCAGTGATTAGCTTTTTTTAGTCGAAAATCTGATAGGAACACTGAATGAGTCGGGACTCTGCCAAGAAACTTTACAAACTCTACTATATTCCCCTGATACATCTTGTTTCCTATTATATAACAACATCGTTTAAAATTTCCATAAAGTAACTGAGTGTTTCTGCTGGAAAACTTACGTCCACATGCAACATGCAAATTCATATGTATAAGACCGTACTCTACAGTAATGGTCTATATACAAGATAGGCGGGGACTCCTACTTTCATATGCATTTCGAGTACCGACGAGAGACCAGAAAGATGAAGATATTCTCATAGAAACATAAGAGTATGTATTTTGAAGGTGCTTCAACACGCGCAGTCTGGACTCGTTCGTCGATCAAGTCTTCGGGTTGCACGTGCTTTTGTATAGTTGGAGCGACAGCAAAGACATTCAGATAGACCTATCCAGCACATACAGACTTCTAGGAAAGAACAGATTGATGAGGATTGACTATTATTGGTTTTAAATTAAGTATGCCCTTATTGCAAGAAACAGATATTCGCTTCAGAAGTTCGATTCAAACGACGGAATTTATCTATGGAATGTGAAGAGAGAAAGAAATGACAGTACAGATATGTATTAAGGCGGTTGTTATTATGTCCCAAGACCTATTTATTGAAAACGACGAAAAGGGGATGCCAGCCAAACAAACACAACTCGGAGCCTTTGAAGTTGTACATCTATTCCCTGAGCAACGGAAAGTCATGATAGTCTCGGTAGTAGGGTTCGGCTTGGGGGCGATTGGTTACTTCTTTTTACCCTGACAGAACTAAAATTCTACTTACATCCTGACGCACTAGATAAAGAACAACACTACAAAGACAAGGACGTGGGAGGAAAATACTCTACACACGCGTCCCTATGAACGTGTTGGACTGCACTCTGTTGAATGATGAATATCTATCGAAAATCGTCCTCGGCACATCCATAACCACCTGATAGAAGTAAAGGGGCTCTTCTGAATAGTGCTGATTTTGTTTTTAAGAACAGTTTTCGAAGTTAGTGCGATCAGAAAAACTAGCTAATGGTTAGTACAAAGGCATAAAAATATATATATTCACCCCCTATCCGACCAGAAATCAATATCGAACATATTAGGGAATATTGTAATAAAACAACATACTCTATAGAAACATTCGTTCACAAGCATAGACTTGATGGTGCTTCCCAATACTCCCTAGCCTCCGTGTAATAGTTGCTACCATGTATCCCATGGCTTCATACCTTAATTGACTGTAACCACATATCCTTCTTACAATATTATTAGAACAAACGTTTCGAGATTTTACTAAAGTCGGGCTACCTAGGGAGGCAAAATCTGAGGCTGTTTATTCGTAGTTGCAAATTTTACCTTCCAATCTAATCGACTTCACCATCTAGCTCGATACGATTTAGATGAAATCGCCCATTTCCATTTTAATTGTCTTATCCCGCGACTCAAGGTTATCCGGTGACGTAGCACAATCCCCGTCTCATACATTTTACCAGCCCATAGACCCTTGACATATCACATGATACTTTTCATCTTCATTGATTATTTGAAATGCCTTGGACATCTTGTTGCATGAGTAAGAGACTCGATTGCTTTGAATATCTGTTGATCTTGTCTTGAAATACTCCCAACCATCTCAGTATATTCTACATCGTCTCCACATTGAAATAAAGCATGTAGGAGTTGGCTACTCAAATATTAAGATAATACTTTTTAGTCATGGATCTTGTTTTAAGTCGCTGTGTCTCCAATATCTCCTTTCCCACAGTATTCATTATGTTAATGACGCCACGACCTTTATTCGGTGAGATATTCTGTCCTCGTCTTAAGCCAGATCTCAATGTCATCCCTTCTGCTCCTTTCGTATCGGCTTCTTCGGTGTCTTCAACTAAAGCAGAAAAACTATTTGTGTCTGCCTTAGTTAAGTTTTCAATAGAACTGCTACATAATATCAGCATGGTATACAAAGGAATAATAAGTGTCATATACAGATACACACATTCTTCTTTTCACTGGGTGCTCGCCATCGTCTCTGCTATCGTAGGTAGTTCTCTTTGAGCGAGCATTGTTATTTTCTGTCTGTGTTATTTGTTGGGTTGTAACGATCTTTATGACGTGACGGGGAAGTCTATTGAAGAGCGCTAGAATGGCTAAATGTATAGGATCGTTATCAGTTGGAAGTATAGGCCCAACTTCACTATTTTCTTTGTTTCCTTCATTCTCGTAATACATAAGCAGCGTTGTCCTGATCGTTATGACGAGAGTTTTTAGTCCTGTCAAGCCATTAGGAGCATCATCGATCAGTTTAATAAAATTTGTGTCATCGTAGAGAAAATTCATGCGACCAAGATAGCTCGTGTCTCCAGGGAACAGTTCTCCACTGATTCTAGCTTGAATCTTTCTTTTCTGCTTACAATCTTTAGATTTAGACTTAGACTGGGAAAATGTTTGAAAATTGAAAAGAGTCCAGACTGCTATCCACCATATTGACTCCAAATCGTGGAGATAGTTGGCACATACTCCTCGATTGACTCTATCTGCGTGTACCGAGTTAACCTCAGCAAAATCGAATATCTTGTCAAAGCTTTTGATAATCTCCTCACTTCCCTGTTTTTTTCTAGGTTGGAACGAATATGATCCGTTCATGATCTCCACAGCTGTGAAGTCTGGACTTCCCTACTCAATATACATGAAGACATCAGATTTATTAGACAAATAGTGTTAAAACTCACAGTCCGAACTTCACATCTGCTAGCAGCTCCAGCCTTTTTTGCAAACTCCAGATCTCCGACAAGACCACGTTTATTCCCTATAGGATCAGTATATAGGTAAAGATTATTAGGACTAAGATCTCGATGTATCCATCCCGCCTTGTGAATTATGAATAAAACTGTGAAAGCAAAGATACATTCTATCAAAGAGCAACATAGAACTTGGGACCACTTACCCTCCACAACACTCACGAGAACTAGAAACATATCATCTAAATCGTGCAATTTGTTGTAAGGGATAGCACATTCCCTATAAGTTATTCGATAATGCCAGCGATGTTCGTATGTTTTTCTTTGGTTCTTTTCTAGTTTTCGAGTTAGCTCACGATCTTGTCCATCCATCTCTTTCCTGTGCCCTGCAAACCCGCCTTTTGAAGTACTACTCTTACTTCCACATTTTTTGTTCGGTAATATTATCTTGTGAATTTCTGAGGGGCTTTTACCCCGTAAAATAGTTTGCTCCGTATGATCCTCGCAGTTTCCGACCTTCACCCTTCCAGAAGCAATGGGAGTTAACGTAAAGTCCCGAACTATCTCCTTCTCCGAAGTATCCATTATATCATCGAGGATCATTTGTCGTATTATATCTTCAGTATCATACTTTTCCACAGGCCAGAAGTCTTTGATAATCACTGGCGCTTTCTCATCTTTGTCGTCTATACAAAACGCTTTATAAACCCTGGTTGCCGAAGTGTAAATTCCGTTCGCTTTGGTTTCTGACAAGACGTTCGTTGAACTTGTTCTGAAAAGCCTTCCAGCTATTTCGAAATCAAAAATCCTTTGGTGACCGTCATATTTTGCATTAATTGTCGAATCCCATCCAAGATTGTCTTTTCCCGCATAAATAAGAGAGAGAACCAACCTAATCATTGTTTTCGGATCCTGAGACACGTTTTAGTCAGAAAATGAAGTTGAGTATGATAATAACACATACTGAGCAGAAATCAAACTCATCGCTACAAATTATTGTGCTTCGACTATATAACCATAGTCTTATCTGTGTACCTTGTATGGTTGCACCGAGGGTGAATCGGCGGCACGGATCAATAGCCATACAATGATGGAGACTATGGAGCAGTTGCTCAATGTTCTACAGTAAGCATATTGTCAGTATCGAAGTGGGCTAGTAGCTTTAATATCTTACCTGGTACCCATCATCTATAGATTTCGTGGATTTCTTGAAGTGGAAGGTGAAAGCGACATTGTACCAATGCTTCCCATGTAGTCCTTTTGGATACGAGTCATCCTTGCTCTTTAGGAATATGTGTGCATCCGGCTTAATATCGCTGTCCATCAGCGACCATGTCGCAATATTCCCATCAGCATGGAAATCACATTTCTCCGTTGGCTTTGGGGATTTTACAACCTTCAAAACTGCATCAGTAATCGCGTTAAATATATTCGTAAATGGTTGATTGTAGACTTCTGTTTCATGATGCTTGATACGTCCAACATCCGTAGAAAAGTCCGCCCAGCAGTAGCTCTTAGGATGTTTCTTGAATCTAAGAGTCCCATCTTTTATGCATTGATTCATAATTTGGTCAGTATCAAATACTGATCGTATAGGGGGTAAGATATGTTTGAAGAAGTATTCAAGTGATCCAAGCAAGACTTCTCCTCCAATATACTTGACAATCTCATCACGTATAGGTTCTGCATATAGGCTTCGAACATCAGGGTTTTCACCTAGACGGGGCTTCATCGGGCTATCCCACTCGACAATTTCTGTTTTCCGATCGGGAGTTGTTTCTCTATCATAACGAGAAGAGTCGCCACTCTTAGGTAGCAGTATACTAGCTCCAGTAGGCCTGAAGGACACCCCTTTCCCCTTCCCCTTTTCACGCGCTTTGCGCTTAGGATTCGTGGTATGAGTGGTTACCCTAAAATCGGTAAATTAGCTATCGCTTTGAGGGAATTCAAAATTTACGATCACCTTTTACGAGCAACCACAGGATCTTTCTTTGATATTTTTGCGGTGTTTTTTATTTTTGGTGCTCTTTGAGGATCTGTTATGCGTCTTGTCATGGTGGTAGAGGTATGTGGTTCACAAAAGATGGGTGGCGGGAGAACAAGAGTGGTCACACATAACGCTTTATGTCACTAATTCCCACAGTAATTTAGAAAAACCTATAGTTAAGAATCAGTTATGCAAGTCCATGTTTTCTGTAAAGTAGTAGCAGATTGTGCTTGAGAATAGATAAGATTATGCTGTATACGCCATGTTTCTGGAATATACAATCACAGTGCATGTAAGTATACCACCCTAATTGGACCATTTGCGACAAAGGGCTGCATATTATATATATTATTCAACAAAGATGGTCTACAAGATCTCCTTAGGGACAGTAGCTTATCACACTAATCTTACCTACTTTTTCCGTCCCAAGTATAGAGGTTATTTACGCCTTATGTCCAGACTACTCCTATCTATGATAGAGTACCAGTACCCCTAATAGTCATTACCCATATTATACTTCACATTTTCCTAGGAAGTAGTTCCGGACCACTTCAAAGACCTTGTTTCAGTGTATATATAACCGCATCAGCTTATTCTACTCCTGGTTGGAGGTAAATTGATTCTACGTCTGTCTCTAGAGATACGCAAACTTTCTAAACGTCTATTACTAATTAATGTGGTCTTTCAGTTCGAGGGACCTGCCATACCTTGTCTCAAAATGCTCTATAGCATCAGGACGGGAAATATTGCTTATAGAGCTACTCCTTTTCTGGTAATAAGCCGTCGCAAGATAATTGATGTTAAATACATAATGGGAGCTAAATCACAAGCACTTGTAGCACGTGACATTGTGATACGCTTGACAGATCATATCGTATTACCTAGTGATATTTTCATTGTGGAAAGTCGCTACTGCAAGCAAGTGCAAATGTAGTATCCTCATTGATACCATATCATGCTAATAATTAAGCTACGCATAAGTAACAATATGGTCTGGGCTTGTACTTCTTCCTCAACGTTCTCTCTCTGTGGAACTGGATCGGATTCTGATTGAAAGAAATACTATTGTTGAATCGCTTTTGAAATCATTATGAAAGTAATCCAGCTATATCTCTCAATTAGCAGTATTTTTGGCGTTGAATTGTACAGCACTGTAGTGTATATTGAAGGATCCCAAAAATACGATTGCATATCCATACAGTATTGTTACACAAGCATTTCCAAATTAGCACCACGCGTTTGACGTCTTTTATTACATAATATTATAATTACTACTGATATTATCATAATTATGTGGTTTCGTCGTGACGCGTCGCGCTATCCTTGTGACTAATTCAAACCTCGCGCGTCTTGTAACCTTCCGCCATAACAATGCGTGGTAACGGCAGAGATACTCGAGGGGGACCATCGCGCCCCAACAAACGTAGTACCAAGAAAACGATGGATCAAGCGAATATTTCAAGGTATTCCCAGTCCAATTTCCTTCTTTTATATGAAAGGAAGTTGATTATTAAATCCAGCGAATCCGCCCAAACGGCCCAGAGAAAAGGGAAGAAGAAAGCTGCACTTCTCGACGCGAAAGACACAGTATCACCGGAAACTACAGCTCCTATGTACGAGAGACATAAGGTAGTGAGCTCAACGCCAACTGGAAGCCCTGAGGTTCAATATCTTTATCTTGAGCCTCCACGTGAAGCCATTATTGAGTATCTTGGTGGTGAGGTCTGGCTTGGGTCGCTTGAGTACTTCTTTGAGCACGTCTTACCTCCCATACGACGGGTATTTGATATTGACCGAATATTGAAACGGTGTGTCAGGAACAAGACACTTCAAAGGGATGCTCGCACAAAACGATACTCATGGGCGTGTCTCTCTCATGGACGTGAGAGAGGCAGAACCTATGGAACAGACATCTACAATGCACTCAAGAACGTATTTGATGCAGTTACGGATGTAGCTTTGAAGTGCGCTAAGGATCCAAAGCTGAACTCAACGTGCTATCTTTACTCGGATGGCAGCAACGCCTTATGGCCAACGATGGACGGCGGTATAAAAGCAGATGCTCATATATTCCTGAAGGATCCGAACCATACGTATCCGGAGGAGTATAAGGGAAGACACTGGTATAATTCTGCATTCAGTATCCATTCTAGAAAATCAGTGGTCGAAGATTATCAAGTTAAGAATCCAGCCCATATTATCGTTTGTATACTAGTGTTCATCCTTTACTCCAGAACGTAGAATACGTACTTCAGAGTCTTCGTCACCCTATGGTCATCGATCCATGTCGCCGGTTTACTCTTGGTGCTACTGTCGAAGAAACACGAATAAGATTATGGCTGTACAGTCGCGGCATGATCGTATGCAGCGAAGAGTTTGATTTCAATTCGGTATGGACTATCATTTCTTATGAACTCATCATCTGACGAAACTTCTTACAGGAACCTGAATAATGGTTAAGTTGATTCTTTCTCTTATATTCGCTGACAAGGTCGCTCTTGGATGGGATCCAACAGTTGACGCAGAATACGACGGTGATCAACATTTTTTCAGATTCAAAATAGATGGTAAAACATATAAGACAAGCTCGAAGAACACCATATCTGATAGCAAAGCGGACGGGATTTATACTTCGGCAACGAGAATATTTAAAGCATTCCATATAGACGACAAAGATGAAAAGGAGCCAGTTGTTATAAAAGATTTCTGGTCCGGAGAAAAATATGAAACTGAGGACGCGATACGAAAAATGATCCTGAGTGATATTAGTGAAACAACAGAGCGAGAAATTCTTAAGCATCTGACATTAACACCCATTGCATCTGGAAGAGTGAAGGTCGGTGACGAAGAGGATCATACTGAGGCGACCATACTCCGTGGTAAGAGCCCTACCAAAAAATATAGAATAGCTCTACCAAACAAAAAGGTCATGAGCGGGAGTAGTTGTTTGACTGAGGGACCTGAGGGCTCTATTGAGGAAGGGAATGAAGATCTGGAACTGGCTCAGATAAGGGAGGAGAAGCGAAAAAAAGCATACTATCACCGTTGGCACTATCGTATAGTGTTTAAGGAGTACGCTGTTCCGTACGACCAGCTACATAATTTAGATGATATGTTTTTGGTTTTGGTATGTGCAGTGAAAGGTGAGCCTATTTTTACTCATCCATCGGGTATACCTGATTTTTGTAGCTCTATTGGTTATTCACAAAGCAGGATGGGTGCATCGAGACCTTAGTCCCGGTAATTTGTACTTATATACTGATCCTGTCAGTGGGGAGAAGCGGGGGCTTGTTGGAGATCTCGAATTTGCAAAGAAAGTGGGAACTGGAAATAAGCGAGACGGCAGAACGGCAAGTTTATATGCAGATGAATCTTTAAATGTATTCATCTTTCTTTCTCAGGGTACGCCGAACTTCATGGCTGTTGAAATAATTATACAGAGATATCACCTTAAACCAATGGAAACAAAAAGAGGTCCTAGAATAACTACTAAAGTAACGACCTCTATACTTAATGACTTTTTCGATGAGGTATTCGCCTCTGTTGAACAGGCTGATAAACCCACGACCACAGGAGAATACGAACGGGGAATTTGGGCCAATTACCTTCACGATCTAGAATCAATATGGTGGATAGCTGTTTGGACTCTTTTCAGCTTTCAAGATCTTTCTCAAGCAGAATCTACGTCCGCAGAAGCTGTAAACATGAGAAAGTCTCAGGGACGCATCTGGAAATTGTTGTTTCCGGGATGCTTGGACTACAAATGCCGAATGCCCTTCTTCTACGGTAATATAGAATTCGAAAACAACATCATACATGCTTCTAATCACTTGAAGGGATTGAAAACCCTCATCATATTGATTAGGAGCATGCTACTTTGGCACTACGAGGAAGAGGAAAGGAAGGAGATTGATCCTATTTTACTGACAGATGGTGGATCTCTACACCGTAGTATTCTGGAAGTTTTTAATAAAGTGCCTCGCCACGCTATCAAGGTCGAAAATATTCAAAAGAAACGAAAGGAGAGAAAAAACTATCTTCACCCAAAACGGATCACCCACGTTACCAAAAGTGATGATAGACGACCGGCAAAAAGGCAAAGGTGCGTAACTCTCATCAGTCTATAAATTGTTTAATTGACGGTATTATGCAGGTTCGAAGAGAGTTCTGAAGATACGAGATCAAGTCCGATAGTTCCTATTTCTACTTCACGTCCCGAACCTGAGTTAAGAGAGTCGGCGGAGGGTATGAGGTTGAGATCTGGCTTAAGAATTGGACGGAATAAGCTGAATAATAGAACTCGGGAAAGAAGGCGTATTGCTGTCAACGGCCCTGACAGGACTGCGAGGGAGAACGAACCGTTATCTGACGGGAATCGACGAATGACGAGATCTATGACGAAAAAAAAATCTAATGCAGAGATGACAAATGCTAGAAATGATAATAAAGACGGCAAACCTCCAACCAAAAAACCACGAAGACGGAGATGATGTCATAATTTATGTGTTTTTATTGTGTACGCTTGCCATTTTTGTTGTATCTATAACTCATTTCGGCTTTCATAAATTGTTTGCAACATAATCGAACATTTGTAACCAAGTATGTAACCCATATCACACCCTAGATCACTTCAACACAAAGCATGTATACATATGAAGATAATTTGATATATGCATCAAACATGTTCAGGTGCAGACAAAGAAGCGTGACAACTAATTTTACTCAATAGCACACCCTTCCCCGAGCCTGAAGTTCAGTATATCGCAGTATACAGATAGAATACAAAGTGACATGGAATTATAACACAAAGACAACTATTCTAAGTGTATTTAGGGACCATCTCGAAGGCACATTAGAATATACTTATATACTTCGTGTGCGTCTTATTTGAGTACAGTATAACGGAATACAGGTTATTGCGAGGGAAAGATACAAGGAATAGAGGTAGGGAAACGATTACTGAAGTGCGACGAAGTACATAAAACATGCAATTTTCGCCTTTTCGTTATTATCACTCATCGACTCCCAATAATTCCTTCAGGAGTTTGAATTTCCCATATATATTTCTCATGCTGATAGCAATGACTTCGTGCTCTAGTCCTATCATCTAGCTTAGTTCGTCCGAACCTCGAAAGAGATTTATAGCTCATACCCTCCACCGAAACTCTCAACAAAGGTTCGTGACGCTTATTAAGGACAGAAGCCACCGAGTTTGAGTATATGTCTCTATAATCCTCAGCAAACCTATATGGAAAATGTCAACCGAGCACTGTATATTGAGATACACATCATTGTCACAACATCTACTAATCGTTCGTCACCGCCTTTGGCAATCACATATTTTTTCTTTTTAGCTCCTTAGAACTCTTCTACTTTCTTTTTTTTTTTGCTATCCCCAATTTTGATACATTGTTGAGTTTCTCGTTCAAGTCTCGATGATATCTACGTGTAGAGATCTCTGGTCTGTTAGTAAGAATCCGTTAGGACAAGATCAGTCTCCTCGCCTTCTTGCTAACCGAAAAAATTGTCAAGCTATTGAGCCTCTTTATTTATATCGAGCGATTAGGGATGCACTATAGATGAAAATGAAAGGCGTCATCATGAAGGAGCGATTTTCATCTTCTCTACAGAGTGTGTAATTCTCAAGTTCATAGGGACACGTATGTAGGAGTACACATCGCAATGCCCATGTCTTTTGAGTGCATTATTATACAGTATGTCGTAATTTAGTTGATACTTATTTTCGGTCAGGATAAGACGTACAAAGAGTATCCGAGCGCCCCAAGCAAGATCCTACTCCCGAAATGCCCTATAATGACTTTACGTTGCGCTTAGACGATAAATAAGCAACTTCAAGGATTTTGAGCTGTGATGGCTTCGTTGACATCTCCATCATATCTGATCTTATCATTATATTCTCGCCTGAATTTGAGAAAACATTCGTTTATGTACTAGTGCCTGGCGTCCTTTCGTATACCCGCCTGTAGTAACGCTGTATATGTGTTAAATATTCTTTTTCCATAACTACCACCATGCACTTCATGACATCATACCTTGGCTATTTGTAGCCACACGTACCCCTTGCGGCATTTAATAAAATATAGTTGTCTTATAATCCATTCAAATTGAACCATCTCAGGAGGCAAAGTATGGGGTCCTATGAATAGGCTTTTCAAACCCTCTTTCAAATATTTGTTTCATCATTTACCTCAGATCAGATCAGTGGCATGAAAACAGTAGCTATTGTGATAGCCTTGCTCTCCGACTAAGTATCTTCAGATAGGTATGAATAGTCTTTAAAGAACAATTGCTACAATGTCAAAAGGTGTGTGTGCGTGTCCAGCATAAATGCGTTGAATTAAGAGTAAATCTAGCTGAAATACTAATTAAAGCTATAGCCGATTTGATCGATATAGATCACATTTTGTCACGTTCTTAATATTGATTGATACGTGCCATACTTTCAAATGATTATATCAAGTACAACCATCACCTAGATTCAGGAAAGTATGCATCACGTACCTCGCAACAACTACACTCTGTCACATAGATAGTATTGCTTATATTTGCCATATGCAAAACACGTCGTGTGACAGATACATTCAAATTACGCACTACAAAAGATAAATTTCTACAGGAGTATATGAGTGCGAAGTGTGGAATTGGTCAAGGCCCTTATGAAGGTAGGACGGATAAAAATTATCCGCCATCGGTACGCTATGTCTTATTCTTCTGAACTTTCTTGGTTTTATTTTAAAGCTGACTATCATTAAGTGTGGACATGCCGCTATCACAAGAACAGGGATCTTCTCATACTGGTAAACAATGGGAGAAGGGCAGAGGATTAGCTGGACTAACACCAAATCATTGTCAGAACTGGTAGAATGACTAATAAGACTCTCGTTTTGATGTATATTTCGCGCCAGGATATATGTACCAATGTTATTTGTACGATTGCTTACATATGTACGTGCATGGATGTCAATATTATTGAATATACTGATTTTCAGTAATACGGAACTCCTCGATTAATAAGAGACATTTGGCACTTCCTAATTGTTACACATTCTTCTCACAAGGTGTCTGTCTTTTTTATACTTTATTAACGCCCTATCAAATATACGAATATCTAAGAAATATTGTGACCTAGCGTAGGAGTTATAAAGGTGCCGTATTTTTTGAGACAAGTTCTCTAAGGGCACAAAAGGATATCCCATTCTGTGAAAATAGGAATGGACAAGAAGTGGCGTTGACTAACACCACTGCCTTGGGCTTCCAATACATCTGAAACCCAAACAATAGGATCATTCCATCGTAACTAAATGGGCTATCCACATATCGGAGATATTATATTTCAGGGTCAGACGCAAAATATATATAAAAGGGCGCAGAAATCAGTTTACAAACTCATCCTCTCTTTGACCTCCTACTTGAACTACTTTGCAAGTGCGGTGACAAGAGCCTTAGACCTGAACCATCACTGTTTATACTCCTGTGCGACACATTATCGTCCCGGACCTCAGGTCGTACCACTACAATTTCTTAATCCTTCTCTGCGTTCAGGCAGTACCATCATCATCTATCATCCTGCACTTTTCCACACAACTCTCAAATCCATTGCTCCGTGCCTCATAGGTACTGAGGCGAACAAGGAACCCGCAGAACTGAAGGGTTAAATATGGCTATAGGACACCCCATAGAGACATTTTTAAACTCGTTTACCAGGAACGAACAAAGGGAAAATTTTGCAGTTTGGATAGCTAGGAAAAGGAGTTTTTAACGCGATCGACGTGGAAGCTAGCCCAGAATGCTCTGCTTCCGATCCGTGCCCTATCAGCATCTCGAATCTATCGTTTCCAATGATAGTCCAGTATGGACAACAGCTTGACCATACCAGGCCTTCAAGACTACTCTTCCTTTGGAATAGACAGATCAGATATATTGGCATCATCAACATGACACGGAGTACTATCGACATTTTCGTGGATACGGTTTCGATTTCGTCCAGCGACTTTCCTAATATTCCATCTCAAAGTCTCATAAATCTCTTTCATCCCTTTCCTTCTTATCAAATGTGTCGACCGCCCTTCACAGAGCGAGGAAATCGGCTCCTAAAAAGTCCTCTACTTCTTTACTTATTTTTTCTACTTCTACTCTTTTCAAAGCGTTTTTGAATTGTTCACATATTAGATTCAATAGATTTACATACTCTCTAGATAAAAACTAAAAGCCAAAAAAAAGTATATAGCGATAGTAAAATTATATAAAACTGTAGAAATTAAAAAATAACCAATCTCTTAAATACAACAGTATAATCTCGTGTGGCCTGAGTAATCTAAGCATCTTCTCATCTAAGAAGGTAAATAGGAGAGAAAAATTATTGGTGTTCATTTTGGACTCATCAAACTAGGTACAGAGTACTCAATATCATGTGCTGAATGATGAAGGAGAATCCGTTATCGCTGGACATGTAATCCACAGTTAACGTTTACTCAGCCGTGATTTGGTCGAGATATATATAGGAATGTCGATTGTCTCAACTACTTAGGGTATGTTTTGCGGAATCAAAATTCGCTACACCAGCCATTAATCTCGAATCAAGAGCGAGAAACTACTGGGTCTGGTATCTCACTATCCGACTTTATCGGATGGGGAGGGAGGGGGTGATACTGTCACCCTAAGCGACATCCACTCGTGTCTGTGTACTCGATAATTTACGGATACTAGTGTTACTCCATGTTTCCAGATTACCACGCGAAGAATCGGAGACAAATAAGCTCCGCGCCGGGATACTTGTACTACTGTCGTTTGGAGCTATGTCTAGACATACATGTGTACATGTATGTATATCGATATCCTGCTTCTTATTATCCCGGATCTTATCGATCGATAAGGACCGAACCACACTCGTTTACTTGCTAGTTATTATACAAATTTCTATCAAATTCTTCTTCCGCTGTTGTAATTACAGATATTGAACTTTTTTTAAATTGTATTTTGTTCTAGCGTAGTTTAACCTCATTGGGTGCACAAAGGGGTTTACCTGTATGGAGTTTGGAAATGGAAGATAAGGTATATTGATTAGGCACCACTTCCTTGTCCTTTTACTCGATCTTGTTCTCGAAATTATAATAGCAATCAAGGCCACATTTCGCCATAGTGAGAAGGGCCACCTGCTTATCGGACATTGAATAATTCAAGTCCAGACGAAAGAATATATATATAAAGGGGTCCAGAAACCAGCTTTCTACCCATCCTCTCAACTCCTCCTTGACTTTCTACTTGCACCGTCTTGCATGTACGACAACTCTCGATTTGCATCACTGTTGCTTGTACTTCTGTGCGACAATTGTTCTCCTGCGTAGTAACTTGATATTCCGAACTATGCGGTTAGGTCTTCTACATCTTTCGATCTATTTTATACCGTGGGACTATGAAGAAAGGAGGGAGTTGGTATCGCGAAGGAGACTGAGGGAGACTGGCGTCTTTTGGCTATCGCATCAATTCACATGTATGCACATTTATATGTGTGTACGTACAGTTTTCCAAAATTCATCCTCTAGTCGTCCTAAACTGTCCATTCGCGACCTGAAACAAGAGGAATCACTCAGCAGCAGCACCAACAAAGCTCCACTGTGGAAAAGCATTCAGGACACTGCTCAAGCAGTACTGACCCCACGAGTTTGGAATTGTACCCTTCTAGCTCTTGCCCTCGTCCTGCTGTCAATCCCGGGAAGTATGACATTTGATCCACTTGATAAAAGATACTCTCTCAGAATGAAGATGGAATATGTCGGAGTAGATTTATAATTTCCAAAGAGCAACACAATTCACCTCCTAGTGATCTGCGCGTTGGATACGGACTTCGTCCTCAGGTCTATTCTTATGCATCCCCCAGGAATAGGAGTAGCGTAGAGGAGAGATCCGGGACGATACCCATGTCTCTCTATGCCTATACCTAACTCGCCTACCAGACGACCCTCGCGAGGAGGCCCGTCCTTCGCTCTCGTGCTCATTTATCAACCCCACGTCCTCCTTCTTTCTATCCACACTACAAGAACGCTTCAATCGGTATTAAGTAATTCATGGATTGTTGTTAGGGTGGTTGAGCTTGGGAGTGGATCAAGTGCACGATGATACATACGCAGTTATTCAACAATTTTATACGAACTTCATAGAAACATGGGCTCAACTTTGAGCCAGGAAAGAGTCAATACCATAGCCGGTATCACCATTCCCCCCCCCCCCCCCCTCTTTCGACCATACCAGCCACCTCACTGGGTACTCACTCAATACACGCAAGAATATAGTGAGAGTGGGCATGGTCCCTAAATCCACTATGTGATCAAGTGGATCCAGTGCACGTTTCTAGCACACGCAGTTATTCAACAATTTTATACAAACCTATTAAGGCGACACGAGCTTGTACTATGAGCCTCAGGGGAAAGGCGATACTCCCCGCTTTCTATCACCCATACTTATCTCTGGGTGCGCGCTCATTTGCCTTACAACGTTTCCTCATCCCTAAACGACCCACCCATCCCTCCTTCATATTGATGGCAACACCGGGAGATCATGGTGGATAGTCCTTGACCTTGAATCCGAAAAGATTTGAGAAAGGAGTAAATAGGGCTCTCTCGGGAGGTGGTGTATACCCAAGTTCCAGGAACTTCCCTAGCATGATAGTACTAGTTTAAGATGAGGATTCAGGACTAGCTTCCGTCTATTGTCTTACGCTTTTAAACCCCCATACCACTTAGTTTAAACAACTTCCTTTCCTTCTCTAGCGCTCTTTATCTTGCGCAGATCAGCTTTTTCTCTCTGCTTCTTATTCAGGGAGTTATAGCATTTGCATCGGGCTTACTTTGGTACTCGATACTTGTTGGGAAAGACCATGTTTTATACGTTGTATGTGACTAGCTACCTCGTTACTTACATTCGATAACACATATACATATACATATACATATACATATACATATACATATACATACTCATGTACAAACCACACACCAATCATCAGACTACGACTTTATCCTTTTCTTTATCCTTTTGCCCTTCTAGTTTTTTTGTTTACTTGATCCTTTCGGTAGATATAGATAAAAATACGGAGCAAAATGATATATATATATTTAACATGATATCCGAATATCTTGGTAACTAACTGGATTGTGACTCTTGAGCTGGCTGAGTGTGTTTTCGTATGGGCAAAAATAAGGAGAAAGACAGCAACTGGATTGAAATTATCAACTTGTATTTGGACTTGTAAATGGACTTGGGAGTTTGTGAAACTAAGAACCGTCAAGTCGAGTACTTCGTTCTTGGTGCTTAGGTATTCGATTAGTCGATTAAAATCGTAACGTAACGTAGATATAAAGGACCAGAATTATGGGCTCTGCGGTACGTTAGTATACGATACGTAAGCAAGTGTTTCGTATATATGTATATACATGTTATTACAAGTGCGTCGTTACTGCTACTGCTACTGCCATTGATACTACTACTACTACTACGAAGAAGAGGATGGAGAGAAAGGAACGATGTGACATCTATTGATAATAAATATAAAGGGATAAATAAGACAAATACAGAACAAAACAAAACAGTACAAAGTAGTTTTCGAGAACAATCCGGATTGAGATTGGGTTGCAGAAGCCAGAAGTCGGTATTATGTTGGGGGATGATCCAACGAGAATTTGTTTATTGATTGGAAGATTTAAGGACGTTGGAGAGACGGGAAGTGTATATTATATTGGCCGAAGGGTATCGAATGGACGGACGAACGGAAAGCGATAACCGAGAACCGAAAAAAAAGAGAAGAGGATGGTTAGTTAGTTGAGCGTGTTCATAATATGATAGAGGTTGATAGTAATGATTGTTGAGACACTGATCAGATGTTTGATATGAATATAGATATAAAGAAATAGAGTTGCGATGACTCGGTGAATGAATGAGTCAAAGCGAAAAGAAGGAAGAAGAACGGAGTTGTCGTGATTGTTATGTGGGTTCCGTGAGGAAGAGAAAGGAAGGATAAAGGGAGGAGAGAAACACGTTTAGGCTGGGAAAGAAGATTAATTGAAATTTAAAGAAAGAGAAAATCATTGAAAGAGAGACGAAGTCTCTAACATTAACAATAGCAATAACGATATGGAGAACAAACAAGAAGAACCAGTCAAGAAAGGGTACGCGCACGTGTGTGAGTACGGGTGTGTGGGTGTAGATGAGTAAAGTGGTACACAAACTAAACAAGGACGAGACCTCAGACCAAAGGTCTCACCTGTCAAGAAGACTAAAGGTAATGGAAGATGAAGAGTAAAGAGTAAAAAAATAGTAAAACAAGAACAAAAGAAAGAACCAGACTCGATCGTGGTGATCAACAGTCAAAGCACAAACATCCAGTTCACTGGATCGATCGAGGTAAGAATATATAAAAAAATAGGAGAGACACCTAAAAACCAAAGAGAACAAGTGGTTTCTGTGGGTGTTTCGTGTTTTTGTGTTTTTGTTAAATGTGTTTTGTATACGTGGTTTTGTGTGTGTACGTGTCTTGTAAGATATGAGACAACGCACGCATACGACGAGAAATCGAAAGAAAAGTTGAAACAAATTGAAATTAACGGATCAACTACGCCCAAGAGAAAAGGAGGAATGACTTTGGAAATTATATTTTTTTAAATTGAATTGAATTGAATTGAAGAGATGAAGTTGTGGATAACGATAAAGGGCCACAACGAGTAAGTAATCATAATAATAAAGATAACACTAATAGTTATCGGAAGAAGGTAGAAAGGGAAAGGGAAAGGGAACGGGATATAAAAAACTCGTTCAAGTGGCTCATCGAAAATTCGGAGACCAATAGATAAAATCGATCTCACAAATTCAGTTGAAGAAAAAAAGGACAAAGAGAAATGTGAAAGTTCCAAAACTAAAACAAAAAAAAAGGAATACGAGAATGAAAAAAGGAGGGATAAAAGGAAGAACGGGGAAACAGGAGCGTGGGGGTGGGGGGTGGATATTACTCTTACCCGAGGAGACCGCGCCCACCCCAACCTTTACGGGGTATAAGTGTGAGCGTAATATACTGGTGTTGATCCACTCCGACTGTCGTTTCCCTTCCTCCTGTTGTTCCTGGCGGAACGTCAGACGGAGAATTAGTACTAGTATTAGTATTGCCCGATGATGATGATTCTGATGGCTGGGCAGGAGGTGATTGAGAAGGACGGAGAACTTTAATTTTGAGTGAACGCTATTTTGTGGATTAGCAAGCGCACACAAAAAAAAGAAATTGATTTTTTTTTTCAAAAGAAAAAAAAATGGAAGTGGGAAGAGGTGAGTTATTAATAGATTTAGATTCAGAATTTTTTAGTTCCGGAGTTTGCGGTTTTTCGTGGATATTTCCAGATTAGGAAGGATGGATATGCGGGTAATATGTTAGTTTTGTTGTATGAGACGGCGCGTGTTAATGAAAAGAAAGAGAGAGAGAGATGTCCGTTAAAGAGGTGGACGTACGTCTTCGTATTCAGCTGCTAAAGCTGCGAGAGGAGCGAGGTTATTTGGAGAGGGAAGGGATGAGTAGGTGATGATCCCGAAGGAGAGAATGAGGTCTTCGCGGCGGAGACCCTGTATGCATGCGCGTATAATAACGGAAGTGAGGTCAGGTAGATAAATATAAGAAGGTTTTGATAGGATTGGTTAGACGCACTGCGGAGTCAGCGGGGCTACCTGGAGCTACGCCGTCGACACGGGCAAACGGCTGTAACGAGAGTCGGTCTTGTTGTTGTTGTTGTTGTTGTTCCTCCGAGAGGTCATTGCTATTATTATTGTTGTTGTTGCCTGCGTTTAGGCTATTTTGAGCGTGTACTTGAGCGAGAGCTTCAGCGAGATTGTCGAGAACGGATTTGAGATCGTTTCTGAGATGGATGATTCTTACGCGAGCGGATCGAACGGTGATGATGTCGATGTCAGCTCTAGGGAAGCCTTCGTTGTCGACCAAAGGGGTGTCCATTTGCACGTTGTGAGACTGGAGGATTGCATGGTTTTCTGCTAGCTCTGATTCTATTTGTTGTTTCTGGATTGCAAGAGCGGACAGGCGCGAGCGGGGGTCGTCGTCAGAGTGTCTGCCCATCTCTCTCCAGGTTGTAGGGGTTCGACGCTGGATAGAAAGGCGAGAGGAAGAGGAGTGATTACATAATATAGCCGAGGCTCCGATGTTCCGTCCCCACGGTCAATTCCATTCTCCATCTCTCTCCTCTCTCGCTCGAGTCCCTCTCCTCTCCCCTCTCTCGCTACTCGACATCTCACCTCTCGTGAGCAGACAAGGCGCTGGTCTCTCTTCATCTGTCGATTATCTTTTTCGGGAAATCTGCTTTCCTTTTTCTCGTTTTCTATATTTCAAAAACTAGAATAATAATAATAATACTTTTTTTTTCCTCCGACAAGGCGCACACGCGAGCCGAAACCACGAGAGGATCAAACAAGCCCGGGGAAAGGCTCGGCGACAATCGACTGTCTCCCAGTTCCTTGCCTCCCCCTTCCCGTCGCCTCTCTCCCTTCTCCTCTTCCTCCCTCCTTCCTTCTCCTCCTCCCTCCACATCCATCCCATCCATCCACCCCCCTCTGAACCACCATGTCCGCCGACAATCTACATCCCCCTCAACACCATCTGAAAACGCATCGTCAGCGACCACAAAAATCATATACAATCATGGTAGCTGGCGCTGCAAAGGGAAAGACTTCCCTCCTCCGTCTCTTTCTCGACTCCGCCGATATACCTCCTCTCGTCCTCGACGACGTCTCTCAACCCTCTTCCGCGGCCTCATCGCTATCAACCACCGACAGTAACATCAACATTGACAACCCCGCCTCCGCCCAAGTCGGCTATAATAACGCGTCTTCTTCCTCTTCCGCCGCGAGGAACGACAACGAGGATGGGACTTTCCCGCCGACAACAACATCGACATCGGCTTTCAGCACACAAACACTGAAGCAATTACCGAAATCAGCAACCACTATCACCCCAAAGCCGACATCGGCAAAACGGGTATGGACAGGCGCGATGCGCGCTGCTTTACGCCGCGCCCGCGACGCGGCAAAGTTTGTTAAATCTGCGGACTCGAATCGGAGGACAACGTCAATCAATTCTTGTACGATCGAGGTCTACTCTCCGTTCGCGAGCAACGACTCTACCTCTACTGCTGCCGCTGGGACCACGTCGGCGACGACGACGAATGATATTCAACCACAGCAAAATGAATTACAAACACACACGGAGGACACTCAGAGACGTATTATAACTGCATCCGCAACTACAACTAGCTCTCCCTCTCTCCCTCTCGCACACTCGATTCGCCAACCCCGTCATTGAAGGTGTCCGCGTCCGCATCCGAGTGCACCATCACCGCTCCTGCATCAACTAATGCAGTGCCGACTTCGACCTCACCGTCATCATCCTCATCACCATCGGCATTGCCTACCCATCTTGTTACTACTACTTCTTCCACCACAAACGCTACTATTCGTTCCCCTCCACCTCATGACACTAGTAACATTATACCTAATTCAACCTTCACCGCCTCCGCCTCCGGCGCATCTGTCCCTACCACCACCACTTCTACCGCTTCCGTAAACACTGCTATCACGGATAGGGATACGGCCATGGCTAATGTTTTGACTCCTGCTGCTGCTGTGTTAGGGTCTGGGTCTGATATTGGACCTGTGGTGGATGCGCCCACTGCTGCCGCGGCTCCCGAGGCAGCCTTCCCCTCCTCCTCCGGTGAACCTGTTTTGGAGGAGCAGTCTGGTGGCAATAATGGTAGTGGTAGTGGTGACGCTCATCGTCGTGACTGGGGAGAGGACCAGCGTCCAAGTCAAGGAGAACGAGAAAGGGTGCTACTCAACCTTGTTGATACGCCTAGTTTAGATGTCTCGTGCCAGAGAAGTTTTGAGGAGACTATATCCCCGCTTTTGAATTTTGTTGGAAATAAGTTTGAGGAGAGCCTCGAGGATGTGAGTCATCTTTCCCCCCTTTTCTCTGGACCTGTATGTTTGGGAATAGCGAGTTGCTTACTGACTTCCTTTCTTCTTTTTTGTCGTGTGGATTTAGGAGCAGAAAGCGTTGAACGGAGATCATCATGTTCATCTGTGCGTCATCTCTTCTTATTTTCGTGTACTTATTACTGTGCACACTCTCAATAACCTTCTAATTTGAATTATTCATATATCCATATTCTTCTCTTATTTGCATACAATAAACTCTGACTAACAAACTGACATCTAATTCCTTTACTTTCAACGCCTCCCCATCCGATACATGCGGGCATACCAAACGTACGATTTACACAGATGTTTATACCTATTGGATCCAGATACCATTGTTCCCTCTTCGATGACGACTCTTCTGAAGTCAACTCCCCATTCGGACCAGGAAGTCCAGCCTCGTCGACGATGTCGACTTTCCCGCCTTTACTCTCACCTACCTCTTCAGTGCTTTCGCTAGGGGATGGGAGTGAGCGCGAAGAAGGAGAAGGAGAGAAGGGAGAGTGGACATGGACATGGACCTTGATCGGGACCACGAACGCGCACGGGAAGAAGAAAGAATGAAGACGGATGATGTTGTTGGCGAGCACGTAGGTCCAGAACGGCGAGAAGGAGTAGTAGTGATAGATGGGAGAAGAAGAAGAACTTGGATCTGGATTTGGGTGGGATACGTGGGACCCTCGCGACGACCACGAAAACGCCCACAACAACAACAACGAACGACGACCGGAGTGATTGGCTCCGAACGTGAACGGGGAGAAGAAGAACGACGGACGATTGGGAGCGGAGAAGGTGGAAAAGAAGAAGAACGGTCAGCAGCAGAAGAAGAAGAAGAAGGTGGTGTTGGTAACAACAACAACACCAGGACGAACGCTCTCAGCAGTGAGAACGAGCATGGAACCGGGAACGGGAACGGAAATGGGAACGGACACGGAAATTGGTGTTTGAGGCAGCCGGATCTGGACCTGGACCTGGGGTAGAGGTAGATGAAGAAGGACAGGGCCAGGACCTTGACCAAGAACCAGGCGCGGACTCGACAAAGACATCAAAAAAGACATCTGGGACATCTGTGGACTTACCTGTTGATCAGATAGACCAGTTGATGGACCAGGATGTCGTGGGCCATGAGGACCCGGAGGACCGATTGATGGACGCGAAGAAGATGAAGAAGAAGCGGGACGCGGAGCGTGAGCGTGGAAAAATGGATCTAGGGATGTTGAACCGAGTAGGAGTGCGAGTCCCGGAGGATCATGTTCGGTGACGTTGGAGAAAGGTGAAACTGATGGTGATAGAGATGTGGTAGGAGGAGTGGGAGGAGTTGGGATGGCTTCAGGCTCAGGTTCGAAGACGAACTCACCTCGATTAAATAATGTTTTGACTTCACCGAGTCTGCCCCGTTCGCGAACACGAACACCGGTTCCTGGGCCCGAACCAATGACGGGCTTGAGCTCGGGCTCTAAAGTGAACGAAGAAGAGTCGGCGTCGGTGTCGATACCAGTTGATGAAGGACACTCGGAGAGAGATACTACTGCCCGTCCGTTTACTGGTTCGGGGGAAATGTCTCCATCACCGATACCACCTACTCTTCCTTTACAATCCCAATCACAATCCCAATCTCAACTCCTACGATCACAATCACAATCACACTCTGACGCACACCAAGATTCTCCCCTTCAAGCAAGATCCACCAGACCGAGACCGAGACCGACGACGACACAGAGACAAAGACCGCGAGCACACCTCCCCGCACTTGAGATCACGGCTATCCAAGCGCTTAGTGCGCTCACGAACGTGTTACCGGTTATTGCTCGTGCGGATGTGTTGGGCACGAAGAGGTTGAGGGAGGTGAAGGATGTTGTTAGGCGGGATTTGGCTGCTGCTGGGATTGGATTCGGGATTTTTGAAGGATTTGATGGGGCGTTTGGTGGAGAGGAAGGGGAGGAGGGAGGTGTTGTTGGGTGTGTGTAGGTAAGAGAGGGGAGTGTGTTGAGGGTGAGGGAAGTGCGAGTGGGATTGAGACTGGGGTTGTGGGAGATGAGGAGACGAAGAGAGGCCTGACGAAGAAGACTGACGATGGCTGCGAAAACGAGGATGAGGGCAGGAGCGAAGTGAAAATGGAAGTCATTGAAGACGGCGAAGAAGTAGTCGGCGATTCTGTTATTGCTAGTGGTAGTACGCCAACGGAAGCGAAAGACGTGGAGATGCGAGATGCGAATGATCTGGTCGAGGACAAGTCTGGTCTCGAAGTTAAAGATAAAAAAGCTCAAGGAGGGAGTAAAGCCTCAGCTCGACCTCCTCCAATTCCATGTCTCCCGTATGCGATTATGTCTCCTGATGTCTATTTCTACGATGACGATGACGACGATGACGGTGTCGATGAGGATGCTCGAGAGTCTTCGGAGGTTTTGGGAGAATGGATCCGAGTACTTGAAGGATGTGAGCCAACTCCTGCTTTGTCCAGTCGGGGCAATAGGAACGGTGTTGGAGTGAGACGGAGAAGAGCCTAGTCAGGTGGATTGAGAAGCTTGACGGGATGGAAGAGGGTTGATGGAGAGGTATCTGCCTAGGTTGGAAGTGGCTTCGATGGCTCTGCTGCCTTCATCGGAACAAGGTCAAAGTGTCCAGAAAGGCAAAGAGAAGGAGGAGGTAGTGATTAGGAAAACGAAAATGAGATCTAAGTTGGTTAGGAGGTATAGGTGGGGGAACGTTGACGTTCGGAATCCTGTTCATTGTGATTTTGACCCGTTGAGACGAGCGGTGTTTTATCATATGGAGGTATGTAATTTTCACATTGTTTTAACATAAACGATGGTTTTTGTGGGGAAAAAAAAAATATGATACTGACATAAATCACTCTATTTTCTGCTTACAAATGTTTCTTACGTTCTATAGACTCTAAGGACGTATACCCGTGAATATCTTACTAGAGAAGTATCGTGCAGATGTTGCTCATGCGCAGTTGCAAGCTCAGCAGATGCAGATGCTTGATGATATCCCTCACCATCATTCGCACTCCCATCACAACCATCACCAGCAGCAACGACATGTATATGAAGATTATCCATCGACGCATATACATAGGGGTATGGGGCTGGGATTAGAGATAGAAGATCCAACGAATGTCGATCATCTTAGAGGGGGAGTATCAGATATGGATATGCGGATGGACTTGGACATGAGTATGGGTGTTGAGAGGAGGAGAAGCTCGAGACCGAGGAGTCTTGGGTTGTTACATGGTGAAGAAGGGGCTGCTCCGTCTTCCGTTGTTGTTGGTTCTGGTTCCGGTAAAGTATATGCTACCCCTATTCCTGGTTCTAGTATCGGTACCGGGTCCATCGTAGACGTCGTTATCGAAAGGCCGTCCTCGTCGGCTTCTGTCCTTTCGGGGAGCATGGGATACCACCAGCTCCAACATCGTGCTCATCAACATCCTCACCTTCACCATCCCACCACCATCGAGAGATTGACCAGTCTTATAACCCGTCTCGGAGAGGGAGGGGTGGTTCTCAGGTGCGAGAAATGATGGATCGGGATTAGAGTTAGACTCGGAGGTAGAGCTTGGAAGTGAAGGTGGTAGTCTCGGTCTCGGGCATGGGCATGGGCAAGGACAAGGACGATTTTCCGATCCCGAAGGCCGAGCTATACGTCCTACGAACGTGAGTAATGGTGTTAGAGGTAACAGTCTCGGGGTGGGTGAGGTAGGAGGGAGCGCGAGCGACGGCGGCGGCGGCGGCGGAGTGAGAGGAGGGGAAGACGTCCTTCTCCTTCAACAACGTCCTCATTCAAACTTGAATCTTCCTCATCACCATTCGCATTCTCCTTCGATCCCGGAGTCTAGCTTGGGTGCACAGGTACAGTCACGTACTTATCAACACGAGCGCGTTCATTCCCATCCCCACCTCCACGGACATAACGCCAACACGGACAGTAATAATAATAGTGGTAATAACGGCTTTGGACACCCATCGGGTTCTGTTGGAGGTTCACCCTCTTCACTTTCTTCTGCGAGGGCTCGTCTGTTGTTATCGCCTTCTTCGACGGCTGGTTTGGTAGTCACTGGGTCTAATACGAATCGTGCTGCTATTCCTTCTGCTGGTGTTTCTGGCGCTGCTGTTACTTCTATTTCTAATACTACTACTAGTGCTTTGGGAGGAACGACGATGTCAACGTCGGTGAAAGGGATGGGAAGTTTGTCACCGCTCTTAAATGGTTCACCATCTTCGCGCTCGACTGTTACTGTTACTAGCGCTACTGGTATTGGCTCACGTGTTGGTGCGGTTGGGAATTCTGGACATGGGGATTTGGAGAAAAATACTGGTAATGCTCGACCTATCTCTTTAGAGATTCCCTTGGCTCGGGTTAGTGCAAGCCCCGGGGATAGAGTGGATCTGGTTGAGAGAGGGGCGAGGGGGCAACGAGATGGGTTCTTTATGTCTTCTGGCCCTTCGGGTCTTCCTGTTGTTCCTCCGGTGAATATGAATAACAACGTCATCAATCTTGGGATTAACCCGCATATGGATCACCATCATCTTCATCCTCATCGGCATCGACCTAACTCTGTCGTCTCAGGAGGTCATGAAGGAATGGAGTTAGATGGGGTTGTAAGTTCTCAGATCTCTGGTTCTGGTTCTGTATCTGCCGGTGCTGGTATGTCGACGCCTCCGACTGCTGGTGGGTATGGTACGGCTTCTCCCCATGCGCGGGGTTATGCGCAGCATGTCTCTGGTTCGCAACATCAACTACAGGAACATCAACCCCATCTCCATGGACAACATCATCCTTCTGTACCTCCTTCTTCTTACCCGTCCTCGCAACAGTATCATCATCATCAGCACCATCCGCACCATGCTCCATCTAATAGTGGCGTTCAGCAAGATGATTATTATAGGGAAGTTGAGCGGGATCGACAACAGCAAGGAGGAGCAGGACAACAACAACAACAACAACGATTTGGAGGACAGAGACCAAGAAGGGTTGTTAGGGGGGAAGTCTACGAGTATGCTGACGAACGAGACGGAGAGCGCGAGCGTGATATTATTGTAGATGTTGTTGGTGAGGATGATGAAGGTGGGAGTAGGAGTAGATACGAGAATGGAGTTGGAGGGGCTGGAGGGTTGGGGATTGGAGCACGACCTGGATCTGCTTCGGCTGTTCCTTCTTCCGTACCGCTTTCGACGTCTGTGCCAGGCTCTTCTGGTCCGAGTATGCGTGGTTGGAGGTCTAGGACTCGGGGAGATGGGGTTGTTGAGGAGGAAGAGGAGGAGGAAGGGGGTGAGAATGGGAGGTATGAGAGGTTTGGGAGGGGTGAGAGGTATGATAGGGAGAGTAGGGAAAGGGGTGCTCGTGATATGGATAGGGAAAGAGAGATGGATAGGGAACAACAGCGAGAGAGAGAGAGGAGGTATGAGAGGGTCGACAGGGCGCCTGGGTTGAGTGCGTTGAGTGCTCTTAGCGCTTCGGCCGCACAAATTTCGGAACGTGAACGTGGGATACAGATGCAGCAGCGTGATTCAAGAAGGGTATGGGACCGAGATATGGAGTATGAGCATGAAGAGAGGGAGAGGGGTAGGAGGGAGTTTGTGAATGGAGAGCAGTAATGGACACGGGCGTGCTTATTCTCCTCCACCTACTGCTGGGAACGTTAATACGAGTGGTGTAACTCCTCATCACAATCAACAACAGCATATTGTCGTTCCTCCATCGGGACGGACACGTTCTACTATCTCTCCTCCACCTCCCCCACGTTCCCGAGCTTCGGGATCGTATAATCCGAACGTGCACGCTCCGCACCTTAATCATCATTCTCACTCTCAGCAGTCATATCCGGAAGACTATCGCCATCATCACCACCAGCAACACACAGCAGCAGCAGCAGCTATTGTTGCAGCAGCTTCAGCCGTATCCTCCAGAGCACGAATCGACAAGTGAGTACGCGTTCCCGAACTCGACTTTACCGACGTTGCCACTTCCGCCTTTGGGAGCTACGTCTATCGCTTCTGGACCTTCTTCTGGTGTTGGAGGGGGTGATGTTATCGAGAGAGAAAGAGAGGCTAGAGATAGAGAGGTTAGAGAGAGGGAGAGAGGAGGGGTGTATGATGCGTATCGGTACCCGCGTGAAGTGGAGAGAGGAGCAGATGGTTATCCGTCGAATGAGAGGAAACGGGACCGTGAGCGCGCTGAGAGGGATTGGGAACGAGATGAGCACTATATGTATCCGAGGGAGCATGCTTATCAGGAATATGAACGGGATCGTGAGCGGGAGAGAGATAAGGAGAGGGAGAGAGGGGCGGCTTTGATGATGATGATGAGAGAAGGGGATGGAGAGAGGGGTAGAAGAGGAGGATATGCTAATAATAACAATGGTGGGGTAGAGAGTTTGATTACGAGCGGGAAAGAGAGAGAAGTCGGGATCGGTACGATGAGAGTGTGAGGGAGCGAGGTTTGAGAGAGGGGGGAGAGATACGAGTATCCTGGCGGTAGTAGTACTCGTGAAAGGGAGCGGGATGTAGAAGTTGATATTGCGAATGGTAGGAGACCCGGGACTTCACATTCTATCAGTGGTGGGAGAGAGCAAGGTCGTAATGGTATGGGTGTATACGGGGGAGGGCTGTCTGCTCAGCACGCTGGTAGAGAGTATGATAGGGAGAGACAGAGGCCTCTTAGCTCTGGAATTGGTGCTGCTGGGTCTCCTGGACTCGCCGCTCCTCCGCCGCCTTCATCTTCTGTGTCATCTTCTTCTATGATGATGGCTTCCATGGGCTCTGGAAATGTAGCTGGACCTATATCTCCTCGTGGATCAGGAGGAGCGGGTTTATACTCCGGTCATTCGAGTTTGCAGCCTTCGCCGTATGGATTAGGTGCTGGATATACACCCTCTTCTTCAGCATCCTCGGCCGCGCAGCCACTTCCTATTTCACTTCTGCCTCCACACGCCCAGCACCTGGGATGCGTCAACAGTTACAGCATCAACATTCTCATCAGCAACAGATTCCGCTCACACCTTCCTCCGCTGGTGCGATGGGAGGGGGTATGTTAACGTCTACACCTATTTCTGCTACTGCTAGTAATGGGGGTGGGAGTGGTGTACCGTTGAGTGCTGGAACGGGGTTGACGACGCCCTTGTCTGGTACGATACCTTCTGCACCTGGTTCTGGTGGAATTGACAATAAATCAGGAGGAAGAGGAAGAGCGTTGACAGGCTCTAGTATGCATCATATGCAACATCGTCATCACGGCTCTGGGTTTGGTAGGATCTCTGACGCTGATATGGGTGGTGAAGATATTGAATATGAACGTGAAAGGGTTGGTGGAATGAGGGGAGGAGGAAGAGGGGAAGGGTATGATACACGAAGTCGGGAGCGAGAGAGGGAAAGGTGGGAGGCCGAGAGGCGAGGTGAGATTGAGAGGGGAGGTATGGAGAGAAATAAAGAGAGAGAACCGTTTGGTGGGAGGATGCCGATGCCCCCTAATGTTACTTCTGGACCTTCATCTTCTGCTGGTGTTGTTGGCGCGAGTGTATTGCAGCAACATCCGAGTGTAGGAGGCGCTGCTCAATCTCTGATCAACCTTGGGACGCCCGCTGAAGAAGACGTTGTTGATGTGCTTAGGCCCAAGAATAAGAAGATTACTGTTGCGTGTAGTTTCTGTCGCTGTGAGTTTTCGGTTTCTTCATATTTACTGGATTTGGTTTGTTAACCGATTTGGGCCTTCTTTTCTCTCTTTGACATATAGCTCGCAAACTTAAATGTGATGGTGGTCGACCGTCGTGCAGTCAGTGTTTGAAGCGTGCGCATAGCTGTGACTACAAGGCGCCACGTAGACGAGGTGGACCTGCTCGAGGTTCCGCGGCACACGAAGCGCGATACGGAGCTGCTGGAGCTTTGGCACCGAACCTGCCTGGAGGCGCTGTACCTACTCCCAATGTTAGTCCACCTGAGTCGTCTGGAATGACAGGGCCAGCGAAAGCAGGTATAAAGAGACCTGATCCTGATCAAGACGGAGATGTAGACGGGATGTGGAAGGAGAGTATGAAGGCTCTGGAGGCGAAGAGGCATCTAGAGCTGGTCCGGCGCAACAACATAATATTAATCATCCCCCGCCTCCACCTGCTCAACGACATAATCACGTCCTTCGGAATCACCAACAAGGGCCTGGTGAAGGCTTGAATGGATATGGACCAGGACGTTATGGTCCTCCTCTTCCAACAACTGTACCTCCACCTCCTTCCGCTCAAACGCGTTCGTCTTCTGGGATCAAAGTTGAAGGTACAACTGGCAATGGCAGTAACGGAAGTAATGGCAACTTGGCTATATCTCGTCGGAACTCGAATATTGAATTACTAATTGCTGAGACGCTCCAGTCACCCCGAGCTGTACCCAGAGAGAGAGAGCAGGAACAACAGCGTATGTATGCGAACGGAAGCGGCGCGAATGGTAATGGCTCTAGTTCTCAGCACTTATCATACACTGGACGTGGTCAACAACAGGCACAGCAACAACAACAACAACAACCTGGATCATTATCGTTCTCTGGACCTGCGGGTTCGCCATCGGCAAGTACTGGTCCTGGTGCTCCTGGGCCCTCTTCTGCCGGACCCCAGGTTGGACCTGGAGGAGGGGAAGGCTCCATCTCAGCTCCCGTTGCAGAATCATCTTCTGCTGGTGGTAGGAGACGTACTACTGCTGCGAGGGGCTCTAGGATTAGTTCGAATTATGGGCCTAAGATCGTTGCTTGTAACTTCTGTCGTGGTAAGTACAAACTTCCTATAGTTTCTATTCTCTTCTGCCTGCCCGTGCTTTGGTAGTCTAATGTTCATTTTAATGTGAATTAGCTCGTAAGACGAAGTGTGATGGTCAACGACCGACATGTCAAAGTTGTGCAAGACGTTCTCTCCCTTGTAGTTATGTGCCAGATGTACCTCCTGGTACGGGCCGTGGTAAACGTGGTGCTGCCGCTGCCGCTGCTACGACAGCAGCGAACGCTACTGGAAACGGGAAAAACAGTAGCAACGCCGGTCCTTCCAGTGCTGTGCCCTCACCAGGTGTGAATGGTTCCCAACACCAACCGCAAGTTCAGCCCCAACTTACGGTTGAGCCCCCTGGTCAAGCAACCCAACAGTATGTTAATCCTGATACGAATGCGAACAGTGTTGAGCAGCACGAGGGAGTGTATGCTTCAGGAAGTACTTCGAGATCTGTAAGTGGAAGTCCGTCCGGCGCTGGTGCTTCAGGGTCTGGATCTGGGCCTGGTTCTCGCGGTTCAGCTGGAAACACGAGAGGTGCAAAGAGGAGTTTGCCTGGCGCTTCCGGTGATGATGGGAGGGGGCAACACGGGAAGAGGGTGAGAGTTGACAGAGATGAGAGGGATGATGAACAGGCGCCTGCGAGACTCGTTGATGTTCGTGCTGGCGCATAAAAAGAAAAATATCTTGTTTTTTACCTCCTTTTGAATCTGGGTGTGACAGAGATGAAGCAATGACTCCTCTCCCAACTTTTTTTCTTCATTCTATCATGAAGCTTCTTCTATGACGTTTTCTCGTCCAATACTCCTTTCAGATGTAGATTTTTCTCAACTCATTTTTTTCCAAGAAAGCAAGCAGAGCTCAACTCTATTTCTTTTCTCGACATAAAAACAGTCGTCCGCGATATAGTAATGTTTAGATCTACCTTAGGATACTCTTTTTTCTCCGTCCTTACCTATCATTCTTGCATCTCAAGATCCATCTTCCTTTTTCCCTACTTTACGAATTTGTCTGTATTGTCTCGGTTCTTTCAGTCTGTGTTTTTGCTATCACTTTTTTCTTCTTCTGTTTCATGTCTTCTGGTATCTTACGAGTTCTGCTCAAATCATAGTCTTATTTACTATCTTCTTATTTCTTTCTTATCTCAATGGTCGTCACCCTTGTCATGATCATGAATCCTGTGTCTGTTTGTGTTTGCCACCTTTTTTATCCATCCTATATCTTTTTTCATCTCTATCTGTCTCCTTCCATCTGTGTTAGGTACATATACCACGTACAACTAATGCTAATATTACAACAATTATTACCATTTTCTCTCTCGCTCTCCCTATTTTTGTTCTTTTTCTTTTGTGATCGATGTCTTGATTTTCATCTCCCTATATACGCGCATCATACTACACCACCCATTTATTTCCAGTAATTCAATTCAGATAGTCAATCAGTAAGGTAATCATTGAATCAATTTATTATAGTGAACCGATAAAAGTATCTTTTAGTTCTAATTAGGTTTCTTTACCTCAACTAGTCTATGAGGTAAAGGAGGAACAGATTAAAAACACTTTTTATGTCGGGTCGTTCACATATTATCAGACTTCATACATAATTCTGTCTTAACTCTCCAGTCAAATTGGATATATGCGCTTGGATCATCTTAGACATCCAGAGAGGGACAGTATTGGACTGATATCTTATTTGGCTCTCTTTGTATGCTAGTCCATGCACGTATAAATAAAGTTGATCACCTTGTTTAATAAACCTCTTGTTTGGTTATCCTAGGCGTCACACAAAATAAAACAAACAAAAAAACAAGCAAACGAGGATATATGTGCACAACCCTGCACGATCAAAGGCACCTTTTCGAGTTGACTTAAGATCGAGATAAAGTTCGATTTTGAATTTTTTCTTTTTAGCGCAACTCGTCCGCACTCCATCCACTTGCTTGACACTCACTGCCCGAAGCGGCCACGGATCGTGATTTTGGGTTGAAGACTCGAAATTAGAAATTCAGGTGATTTGAGACACGAAAAAAGCCTGTGCCGAGAACAGCTCATGGTCTTGCATCCTTTCCAATTTCCAAATAGTACATAGCTAGCAGCAAGGATAATGATATGTTCCGAGACGGGATTGATGGGATCTCATGAAGAGCCCTCCCTTGAAGTTGATGAGATGTGAGCATTTTATTTTCATAAACACTTTTTCACTTTTTTGTGTTTTGTTCCGCGTTCGTCACAAGAACTCAAGTCATCATTAACAGAGTTAACCTTTAAAATAGTTGGACAGACCTTATTGCCAATTCACATTAGTATGCCGAAAAAAGGAGGTCCTTCAAATTCGAGTTTACAGGAGATTCAGAAAATAGATGTCCGAAACGCTTTGTTTCCCTTCCTCGTTGTTGCACCTTGTGCCGAGTCGGAGGCATTGCAGTCTAGTTCGGGTCACAAGCGGCTAACTCATCTGAATCCGGGATTCAGAACTCTCAGGCCAGCATCTCATCTCGGAGTCCAGGATCGGAGGTCTCGTGGGAAAACAAAAGGCTCTTTTTTTTAAAGTTATGAGCGGTCATGGTAACTAACGCATCCGCTTATTCCGAGGGCTCACGGCAAACAGGGAACGAACAAACGAAAACCCGAGCCCGAAACTAATTCCTGTACTAACTGCACGGGGAGTAGAGATGCGCATTTTTTGGGTCAAAAAAGAGGGGAGAGGGGATGATATGAATTGATGCATGATCGAGACGATAAATTAGTCGAGTTCCTTCTTCTACTTGAATGGCTATACATATTCCACGCAGCCTGCTAGCTAGTATGTAAATGAGTATACGTGCTGTACTAGGACCAGGATTATGGCAGCATCTATGTATGCACACAGCTCGGAGCCCGGAGCCGGGTAAGAGGGAGGAAAATAGCGTGGATATTTGTATGCATACACGCACACATACAAGTTACACGTACTCCTGCCTTTTCTCCCTCTCCTTCTTTCCCTCAATACCGATGTATTTTCCAGGGTACACACATGTCGAAGAAGCTTCTGCATTAAATTGCACGAGCACACGCAATTTCCTATCTATCAATCATCCTATGCCCCATTCATTTCGCTCACTCACTAATTTTCCCTTTTTTTAGCCCTTTACTTCCGCACTTCGTCGTAACTTCTTTTACCTCCATTCCGATCTTCTCTTCATATCAGCGGTAGAAGCACAAGTGAAAAAAAAGCCGTTGACAACCCGCGTCCGAATCCCGGATCCCAGATATTCCGACCTTCCCAAGGGTTAGCTATGAACAAGCAGAGCAATGAATGTCAATCAATGATCACTGAGGCGATACTAAGGTAAGGTATGAAGTTTAATTGCGGGAAAGATGATCTATCCTTTCCTAAGAAAAAGGGAGGAAAGGGAACACAGCAACAATCATATTTGCGGCGCAGCGCGCGGAACAAGAGTGCATTTCATAATTTGGACGTGTCCCATGTATCAGGTGTTTATTTGGAGCTGATAGGAACCATTAGATCGTCGAATCAGGTCTTGTTCCGAAGATGTGTGTGTACAGATATATATAGTCTAGAACTGAAAAAAAGAGTCTCAGTCTCCGTCGTCAGCTTCTCGGTCTTCCTTCCGGGACGGCCGTGGGTATATGAAGAGGGGAGGAAGCAAAGAAGGTATAAAATCAGAGGGAGTCTATTCGGAAAGAGAGCCAGATTCATAACCTCTTACGTGGGAGATCATAGCTTTTCCTACATTTGCCATGTTAATGTAACATCCGGTAGTAGCAACTGGTAAGTCCAGCGGAGCTTTAGCCTCAGGGAAAACGCGTGTGGGAGAAAGAACAAGAAACGCGCAAAAATATATGGGACTTTCGTTTGATTTTTTTGTGATTATTCCGAACACTCATATCCCGGATTCCGATCAGTTTCATCTTTGAACTCAAATTCGTTAAGCAGAACTGAGTCCGATTTCCTGCTCAGT
This sequence comes from Pyrrhoderma lamaoense, assembly GCA_002794735.1. Classification (NCBI taxonomy): domain Eukaryota; kingdom Fungi; phylum Basidiomycota; class Agaricomycetes; order Hymenochaetales; family Hymenochaetaceae; genus Pyrrhoderma; species Pyrrhoderma lamaoense. The sequence continues at coordinate 220,966 of NBAZ01000022.1, read as the reverse complement.
CCAAATCTCTCTGAGGAGAGCCGATTAGTGAACAGTGAGCAATTCTTTGACATCTCACTTGAAGTCTCCGTTTGAGCTCAGACCCAAAGCGATACGACAACGAGGCGTGAACGTGTGCGAACTTGTGAGGAAGAAAGGGTATCTGTAAAACGAAGAAGTAATTTGTTGGCGAAAACAGTAAAAACTCCGATGTACGAAGGGATTGCGGCGCCTTCGGGATGTTGTTTGTTGCGGAGATGCGTCACTAGTAAAGCTTCTCACCCAGATTATTTTTTTGATGATAGGGGGGCACGGTTATTTTTTTATTGTGGGGATACGCGGACCCGGGCAGTAATCACTCCGACCGGATGTGCAAGTATGAATAAAAATGTAGGAAATGGATGTATTACACGATTGATGATCGGAGAAAGAGCTGCTGCAAAAAGGCGCTGCTGGTTAACGACGTTAGCTACCAGCAGCATTGCTTTTTCGGATGCATCAGAAGATGAAAAATATCCGCGACTCCGATCAGGTCGAAGAAGTGAGAATAGTTCCAAGCTCGCAAGGAAGAAGATAGTGTGATGGATGAATAGGAGCTCCTCATATATAGTGATATATTTGGAAAGCTTCGTGTACTGTCAGCTCACAAAAACTCCGCGGATGCTGCAATCGCAAACTGGGAGAAAATGCTTGCAATCAGAGTCCTTGTATCTGATTTCAAGCCCTCATAGCATTGACGATACTGCATTCATACCGCCCCGCCAATACATACGTGCATTGTAAACTCACAATACTTTTTTAGTTGGCTGGTAGAACCTTGAGTTTGTTCCTAGTTGCGGATTTTCAGGCATGTTGTCCTGGATATCACTCGCCATACAAAGAAGCATTTGTTGTATGCAATCCTTGGCCCTCTGTATAACAGCCTCTGCTCAAAGATATAAAAATGATGCTCATCATACTTAGTATCAGAACATGTAATTAGTTGTGTGATGGACTTACAAAAACAACGTGATTCACTGGGCGCCCTCCATGGGGGTGGCTGTGTGATCAACATAACCTTAATGGGTAACCATGCATCATCACCTTTGGATCCGCCCGACTATTGGTTAGCACGCGCACACATGATTCTACTTCTCAATCTACGTCTGTCGACTCACCAACTACGACATAGAGTGAGCGATGCTGACAAGGAGTGGAAATATAGCTAGAAACTCCTGTCGGAGAACTGGCTGGCTTAGATGTTCGCTACCTAGTCACCGGCAATTTCAGACCAGGGCAGATGTGCTGCCTTCTTCGATCTCGACCAACTCCTCTGACTTCATTGAGAAGAAGACTGCTCTAGACGGTGCTGTGGCTGTTCTGGAAGAGAATCTAGCACGGGTGCGTCTTGGTGGTGGTGCTAAGGCCGCGGAAAAAATGAAGGCAAAGAAGAAATTATTACCTCGCGAACGGTCAGTTCGACAGTTACATGAATAGTGATTAAATAATTTATCTATCTCTATAGACTGGCTCATCTGCTGGATTCAGGATCACCATTCTTAGAGCTATCTCCTTTAGCTGCACATGAAGCCTATGGTGATGATTATATTCCTGGGGCTGGCATGATCACGGGCATTGGTCGCATAGCTGGCCGTGAATGTATGGTTGTGGTTAATGACCCAACAGTGAAGGGGGGTCATATTACCCGTTAACCGTATGTTTATGCATCTCTATACTTGTATGACACTCGAGCTCTGTCGTTCTAGGTCAAAAAGCATCTTCGTGCCCAAGAAATTGCTCAGGAGAATCGATTACCATGTGTTTATCTTGGTGAGTTCTCTGTGCTTGATCAAACGTGCTATACATTGAAAGTATGAACTCATGATACTGTGTAGTCGAGTCGGGAGGCGCAGCTTTACCTCATCAGGCCAATGTAATATCTTACTTCCTTTACGTTACCGGAACTCCTTTCTCACAAAAGCCATAGGTATTCCCAGATAAAAATCATTTTGGAAGGATATTCTACAACATGGTGACTAGAAATTCTCATTGATCTATAAGATTATATTGATAATAGTCCTCAGGCGCAAATGTCGGCACTTCGGATTCCACAAATATCCGTGGTTCATGGTATCAGTGTCGCAGGTAAAAATCATATTTACATGTATAGTACTCGCTCATCTGTTAACTCTTATTTTTTTTATTTAACAGGAGGTGCCTATGTCCCAGCAATGTCCGATCAGACAATCATTGTCCGTAAACAAGGTCACATCTTTCTGGCTGGCCCACCTTTAGTTCGTGCGGCAACTGGGGAAGAAGTTGACGATGAAACTCTTGGAGGAGGTGATATGCATTCAAGAGAAAGTGGAGTAGTGGACTACTTGGTGAATAGTGATGAAGAGGCTATTCAGAGAGCGAGAGAGTGCGTTGCAGATCTGGGAACGGATCCAATTGTTCTGGAGGTACATGTTCTAGCTTGCACTTGTCTATTTTAAAAACTCATACTTTTCTGTAGTCTTTACCTGCAGTTGAACCTCCACTTTACCCTGCAAACGAATTACATGGAATTGTGGGAACAGACGTAAGGCAAGCGTTTGACATGCGAGACGTTATTGCTCGTATTGTTGATGGCTCTCGGTTCAGTGAGTTCAAGAAGGAGTATGGGACAACGATAGTAACCGGATTCGCTCGTATACATGGCTCTCCTGTGGGCATCATTGCGAACAATGGAATTTTATTCTCACCCTCAGCTCTCAAAGCAACTCACTTCATCGAACTATGTTCACAAAGGGGAATACCACTAGTGTTCCTCGTTAATGTCACAGGTTTAGATACTACGGTCTCTGGACATTAAGCACTGTTGCTAATTAGGTTCTGTAGGTTATATGGTCGGTTCTAAGGCTGAGCGTGGGGGAATAGCTAAAGATGGTGCGAAAATGGTGAGAGCAGTGGCTTGTGCAGATGTACCGAAATATACGGTTGTGATCGGTGGAAGTTTCGGTGCAGGAAACTACGGTTTGTTTCTCCGTATTAATAACTCAGTAATGTTAACTAACGAATTACAAATCATTGCAAATCCTACTAGGCATGTGTGGCCGCGCTGTATGTATACTTTCTCAATAACCTACAGTCAGGTACTAATTATGTATTGTTAGTACTCTCCTCGTTTCTTATGGATGTGGCCAAACGCAAAAGTATCGGTCATGGGCTCACAACAGCTTTCCAAGTGATGACGACCGTCTCAAAGTTAGTCTGAGAATCATAGCTTTTCAAATCCTTGTAACTCAAGTGCAAACTATCTCAGAGATCCCGCACAACACTCTGCTCTTGCGGCCCAGATTGAATCACAATCAACATCCTACTATTCGACTGCACGAATTTGGGACGATGGCATCATTCGCCCTGTTGATACTCGGGATACACTGGGACTCGCATTGAGTCTTTCTCGTAGAAATCAAATACCTCCTGGAGGGCATAGAGGCTCCGAGAGCACGACGTGGGATGGAGGAGAGAGAGGGTTTGGTGTATTTAGGATGTGAAGAACTAATATTTGTACATTAATTAAGCCATGGCAAGAATATCAAGGGCAGTAAGCACGGATGAAAATCGGTCACCTGCGATTTTATGCCTAATAAAGAAAACACCAAAAGTTTATTGATACTGCTTCTCACTTACTTAGAAGATGTCTGCTTGAGTTTTTGAGGTTCATGTCGGGTGTTAGAGTTGCGATGACATACCTATGCAGCAAAGGAGACTAGTAGTACAATTTGTATCGTTTGTATAGTTACGGACAGTATTTTACTATGAACGGAACTATCCACGTCGTGTAGCCTTAATCTGCTTCTTCTTATCCACCTTCTTCATTTTCGTTTTTCTCTTCTCCCGGCTTCTTCTTTCACCGCTTTCTTCCTTAACTTCTTTTCTTCACGATCTTCGTGTCTGTGACCTCTAGGCTTGCGCTCCCCCGAATTTTCATTTCCACCCTCAGCCTCATCGTCGTCTCCTTCATTCTCTGATTCACTACCTTCTTCTTCCGACTGATCGAGTTCAGTGTTGCTTGTGGACCTTTCGCTGGCACCCACAGCGGTTTTCTCGTCTTCAAAAGACACTTTGCGTAATCCAGCTGTGGCATCATCCACACCCAAGTCGTGCTCTTCCGAGGCCGTTCTTTCCTGACCACCACTGGTAGGTCCAACAGGATGTAGCGAATGCACAACACCGATAGTATCGGCATAGATAAGCTGTGATCCCTCTCCTCTATTCAAAACATCAACATCACGCTCTGGATCTATAACCTCATTCAAGTTTCGTGGTATGTACGAGTGTTTGAAGACAGCATCTTCGTGAGCACTATTTTCCATTTTACCATCATCATTTTCGCCTCCATCTTCACCCGTTCCGGACGTTTTCGACAACCAGACATCCAAAGCCCCCTTTCCTCTCTAAGCACATCTTGATCGTCATCTTGGGTTTTCACCGTAGGAGAGATCCCGGATTCCGATAATAACGATTCTCTTTCACGTGTAACAAACTCAAACGACCGGCGCAGTCCAAGAGTTTGTACACCCCTCCGAGCAAAGAATTCTTCTACATTATCAAGATCCTTCCGTAGAAAGTCAAATGCATGAGGGTGGTCATGTTCAACTGATTGAGAGACATCAATGATATGTAATTTATCATTGTGGTAAAGAATGTTGTACTCGGAGAGATCGGCATGAACTAGTCGACAGGAATGAAAGAGTCGTCTAATCGTTAGTAGTAATTCACAGTACAGACGAGAGAATTCAGATTCCGGGATTTCGGCGTCTTTGAGTCGGGGAGATGCCCTGCACATTATGTTAGATTTATTTTCAATGTTTTAGACAAATTATGATTATGAGGAACGTATTCGATATATTACTTACCAGCCCTCCGAGTCACCGAGAAAGTCCATAACAAGAACATTTTCTCTAACTTCAATTGGCTCGGGACATGGAATTCCAGCGGTAACAAGCCTTTTCAGGTTCCGCATCTCTTTTTCTGCCCACATGCGCACCATTTTACGAGGATTATGACGGGAGTATCCTCGACGAAACCTATGCTCCCCTGAAACGTAGCGATCCCGATCTTTGAATATTAAAATGGATGTTTTGTAGATCTTCAAAGCCAGATGCTTTCCTTCAGGAGAGACTGCGTGATATACGTTTGCCTAGACATGTTTGTCTTAATAAAAACCTATTACTTGAATGAGAAAAAGCAAACCTCTTTCCCAGTGCTCACACAGCCATTTATTTCTTGTATGAGTCCACGACCAATCATTTTGTAAAGAATCAAACGAGTACGTGGATCCAGAACTTGTTCATTCGTAGCTCTATCAGCCTTGTCCTTCATGTTAGCGTGTGCACTTGGTCCTTTTCTATTGACACTAGCCCCCATTCCCATTCGATATGGTTCATCTATATTTTTGAGGCGGGAAGCATACTTTGCAAAGGCAGCAAGCTGATCAACAGAGCGCTTATTTTGGTGATTTGAATCATCTGTAGCAGTTTGACTTTTCGATGGAATATCCGTCCTTCGAGGTCGATTAACCGCCGGAAGAGGTGCCACAACAGAAGTAGATTTAGAAATAGCTTGTTGTGTACCCTCAGCAACTCCAGATCTGACAGCAATATGTTGTCTTAAACGATTATACTGTTTTGTGAAATCTGTTAAATTTGCTTAGGAAGAGAAAGCATATTGAACCTTGATTACTTACCACGCTCCGTTACATCCCAATCCTCATCATCGACCCTGTTATCTTCGAAATCCTCTTCGTATAGTTCATCCTCATCCTCTTCATCGATAAAGTCGTCTTCAGGTTCACTCCATTCTAATAATTCTGGGTCATCTATAAAGGTCCCATTCGCTCTCGGATCCACCCGGTTGGGGACGGATGGTGCTATACTCAATGCCGTGTTATCTTCAGGTGCGTCGTCAAATTGGCCATCAGCAGCGTTTTGAGACATCTTCTATAATAAGTTTATGGTAAATAGACGATCTAACTGTGGAACTATGAGATTTTCCCAAGTGGTGTAAATCGTGGTTCGAGTTTGAGCCCTGGAAAGAAACGTAGAAAGGTTATAGCAAATTTCGATTTCTGACCTGCATACAGGCAGAAGTGGATCGTCAATTACCGTGTTAAGAAACGTTTATGTCATTGAGCGGGGTTTGTAATAAATAATAATAATACATTACTAAGCATAAGTTTCAGAATTATGTATGCGTTTTATTTCTTGATAATTTTGTGCATACATGTACATTCCATTTGATAAAATATGGAGTACAATGAAGGGAGATAAAAGCAACAGTTCTATATCATGTTTATTGATTTTACCCATGTGGTGTGCTTAACATCTGGACACCAATAATTTTGGATTCGAATCCCTACAACCACGTATTTTATCGCTTCTGTCATGTACAACAGTTACCATCTAATTCATACCCCTACACCCTGATTTTATATCTCTCGTAGATCTCTTCATGACTTTCGGCCTATTCCTATGGAACAATATTTTCTTTCCTCCAAAGAAATTCAAACTAGTTGTCATTTGGGTAGATCCATGGAGCCTCTTTTACGACGCGCTCAGACTAAATTGAGGTAGACTATTTTTGATAAGTTGAAAAACATTTCTTACCACTATTCGTCGACATCTCCTTCTCAATCGGTCCGACTCTCCTCACAGGTGAATGAACTGCCGGGTAGCTAACTATCACCTTTTTTTTATAAAACCAAGACAATCAATCTAGCATCTCCTTTTGGGAGTAAAAACGAACTAGTAGTACAGATCCTATTTCTCATGATGTCACCAACTTGGATTGGCCTTTTTTTCCCTAAAGAAAGTAGATTATTCCGACAATTTAGGCCACCCCCAGTTGAAGAGGTTCCCGAAAGTAGCAGTAGTTCATCAAGATTTTGTTACAAGCGAGGGAGGAGAAATAAATAAGTCATCTCCATTTGCAATCTAATTTATCTCGGGAGCGTTTAGTTTAATCCAAGTCTACATTCTTAGTTTAGGGCTCTTACTCGTTTCCTTTTTCTCTTGTTACCTTCTCCTGATTTCTTTGACGTCCGCGGCAAGATTGGATACAATATTACTTGGAAACTGGATTTGATATACAGATAGATAGACTTGATCAAAATGTTTCAAAGACGAATCCGTACCCAGAGGGGCTTTTGTTGATGTCCCCTATGTCATATATGTCATATAAAACATCCTCATATGTCTAAAGTTGCTTTGAATCCGCCTGTCCGGAAGTATCTCAGAGTATATGTGCTATAATCTGTGTCCGAGTCAGACTTATTGAGTCTCGGAAGGAGGAGGAGGAAGGAGATTTTTGAAAGATGGAAGCAGATTCCAACCTACATGAGGAGATACATGGGATCCGTCTTTCATATTTTGCAAGAATGAATATGAGCATAGAGGTTTAGTCATCAATAGGTAGTGCGAAATCTTCGCACTCTTTCAATTAGTCCCTTGGCATTTATCTATCTGTATGGCCACCGTAGTCTCTTTCTTGTTTTTCATTTTACCGAATCATTTTTTTGGTGTAATAATTAATCAAGGTAAACATATGATCTTGTTCTTGTTTTACTCCCTTTCATGCTCCGCGGGATGCCGTTTTCATAAAACAAAATAAGCGTTGCAGAAAGTGAAAATAGTCGATCCGTAAGTTATAGTCTTACTTTTACAATGTTTCAGATTAATACAACCGTTGCATAGAGTTCGTTCATTACCTATCAACAAGGCTGCTGTTCAGTACATTGTATTTGTAAAATTTTTATGAAATTTAGCATATCCCGCGTCGTCCCTTCATATAACTCATTCCTACCCAGTATTGTAAAAAATAATATCTTGAGTTATACGCCGGATCACCACAGTTCTCGAACCAGAACTAGGGAATTGTCGATTGTACCCTAAAAAGAAGAGCCATCAGAAGGAAACGTCCGGGCAATCGGCCGACGTCCAACGTTGTCCCTTTTCATATCTATATCTAGGAAGTGGTCCGCAGAACGTTACACGAGGCACGCGCCTTTTTGACTAAAGGTATGTCTTAGATTACAGACTAATGGAGCATGTGAGCTGCGTTTAATTGCCGTCGCCCGGTGGTGTACTGTTTTTTTTGCGTGACAATGACGTCCGGTGTCCCTCGAAGCAGTGCTTGAATAAATTTTACAAATTGTCGATTTAGAGATTTTTTTTTCAGAAAAAGGAGTTGCTTGAGAAGGGAAAATATTTAATTAATAATAAATTAGAAGTATATTTATATAATTTTTGAGAGCGAGAGGACTGAGACTTACTTGCCGACTGCTCGCCAGATGTGGATATTCGAAAAGAAGAATAAACTCAATCAAGTATAGAGGCGGTCGAGATCAAAATTAAACGTGGATCGCCGTGTTACGTTAGGTCGATGAGGAATGGGTGTATTAAAGCCGCGAAGGATTTGACTTTGCGGAGAAGAGATTATGAACAATTGAGAAGAGGAAAAGGGGTTACTCGAGAGGGAAGTTGTGACCCAAGCATATGGTGAGTGGCGGAGGTCCGAGTGTAATCTCATGTCCATTTTCGGAGGCCGTCCAGTCCATATACCGACGCCCCGCTCACATCCAGCTGGCTAAACACAAGACCGACAATGATGATGATCAGACATGCTCCGGCATGTTAATGTGTGTGTGGTTCGCTGAGGACGCAAGTGAATTCAATCTTTTATCGATTTTGATCTAAATTTCGATGAGGCGGCTGGCTGTTCACCACGAGGGTTCACGGGCCAGCCAATGTCTGCTCGACGGAAGCAAACCTTATGAGCGGGTTGTGCACAACAGTCCGCGCATCCGAATCGCTGTGACAGGAGTACTTGTCAGCCTCGGCCGCATACCCTCGATCGCTTTTTCTCCTTTTTTCCTACTCTATCTAACTCCTCTCCTGGTCAGGTCTTCTCTTGCGTGAGCGTCCGCCCACATAGAGTGGCCCGGTCGCCGCGCGCCCGCAACCAACTCCTGTCTTTTTTTCTCCCGATTTTTCACCCCCCTGGATCCCTTATTTTGCATCTACATCCGTCTTGCGTGGGCGCTAGCGAAGCTTCCGTTCTCTCTCCCTCCATCTCCTACTATCTCTCAACAGTACTTTCGTTCTTATACTCGCCTCAAAGGGATCGATGAGTGGGCAGCGTCAACAGGAGGAACCTCGACATGAGGTGTCTCAGAGCCGTATCGATCGTCAAACGCAGCCGCAAATCAGACCGCTTCCTGCCTCTCTTGCTCGTCTTATGAATACAAGTCCTACTTCTACATATTTTGAAGATGGTCAGTCTCAGAAAGCGTCTAGCTTTTCAACTATGATCTGACTTCTTTAGCCTCACATCCCAATCCATCGTCAGCTGCCCCAGGAAACGCAAGAAACAGCGATATTGATCGACGTAGAGACTTTATTTCCTCGAGAAGGGAAACTCCTTCAACTGGTGATCCAGTTTCGCCATCAGTATCTACAACCTCAGAAGATTTAGATTTCCATAGGAATGTTTCGGCCATGGACCCTAGATCAAATATCCCAACAACCTCTGGTTCGGATTTAAGACATGGCTCGTACCCTCAGCGTCACCAGTCTCAACGATTATCATCTTCGACGCAGGGGATACACAACGTCCCCTCTCGACCGCGTAGCGCAGCAGACAATGCCTACCTTTCGGATCTTTCTACAACATCATTCACTTCAAGTGCACGTGGCGCCCCGCCGCCTTCTCAAGCGAGTGTACGAACGAGCACGAGTTTATCTTCTGAATCGTCAAGTGCTCGTGTTCTTAGTTGGCAACGAGAACAAAGCGAAGAGATTCCTGCTACATTAGTCGGTCCTGGGGTTGGACTGCGAAGACAGGATTACGGCCATTATCCTTCAAGCCAGCAAGAAATCGAATATGAATCACGTAGTGGGCGACGAACACATTTCCCCGTCTCGACAATGAGAGGGGGTTCTACAAGTAGCCGTTCATATCAATATTCTTACGCCCCTACAGCAACAAGCTACTCGGGGAGGCAAGGTAGAACTTGGGCTGACGAGAGAGAAGCTTCGTGGAGTGAAAGTGAGCCAGATAATGACTCTGAAGTGTCTCTCATTACAGGCCGAGGAAGGGGGCGAAGCTATCAAGGATCGCTATCCTTCCACGGGGAAATCTCTGGATCTGAGGTACTCTCTACGTCAACCTCACCGTTGCCAAGTGAACGAAGCACATCGGCGCACTCATCAGTCCGCGACATGAATTATATACCATCCAACATACAGGCAGGACAACGATATGGTACTTATCGTTATCTCGACCGGGTCACAACAGGTCCAAGCCACAGTTCGTAATTTGATTGATCTCTTCTATTTTTAAAACTCTGACAGTACTTTCTTAGCATTACCCGAACGCTTCGCTGATCCGCCCAGACAAGTGGCGGGCTCGGGATTGTCGCCTGCAAGGTCTTCGGAATCGCCAACCGGCACTGCTTCCCATTTCTACCGTACGTCAATTTATTTATTGATGCGAAAAAAGAAATGCTAGCAAAGGATTAATAACGATTATTTACTTGTAATAGCCTCTCATGAAGCACAGATACACAGTGCCAGCGCGGCTGCGTCACGTAGACTGCCTCGTCCGCCTGGTGCTGCACAAGCATACACAACCGCGGGTGATGATCCATACACATCTTCACGATGGGGCTCACCTTACACGTCCCTCTCAAGGTATGCTGCATATAGTGGTTCTGGTACGTAGCTTCAATTTTTAGAGTCCCGCACTATTAATAAAAATTGAAAATTTTCATTACTTGCAGCTCCTCGTTTGGAACGTACAGACGAACTACCACATATGCGAAGATCACTGCAGAATAGTCCGATATCACCGGTCCATACCGTAGGGAACTATCCAGTCCAGTATCCATATCCACCAGAAGCACCAATTATTCCGCCTCAAAGTAGTATACAAGCCGTGCAAGGGGATACACCACCTTCATCCAAGCGTGCAAAGACCTCGAGTACTAATGATCCAAAAAATGAAGAGGATACTTCGGCGAGTAAAGGGAAAAGGAAGGGATCTACAAGGGGAAGGGGCCGAGGAAAGAAGGCACTTGGACCTCCGACTACGACCGTACCAGCAACTAGGCCCTCTCAACCAGTAGAACCACCGGCCTTTTGGGGTCGAGATCAACATGTTGCTGGTAGTGCAGAGCTTTCGAGACCGGGTAGCTCGACCTCTATAGAACTGGCCGACACTGTAGGTCAAACTTTCACAGCTGGCCCTTCCTCTCTTCCTCGAAATATCGTACAGAAAATTTCCAAAGGAGACGAAGATGAGTCTGAGAGCCAGCATACCGAGCAAGAATCGGTAGAAACCCAAGGTAGACCGCCCGCATTCGTTCTTGGACCTGCTTCCACAGAAAAGAGGCGAATCCCTAGGGAGAAGATTGAAGTCGCTTGCCATCACTGTCGTAGTATGTCACTTTCTTCTACTTCCTCTTAGATGAGAATAGAAGCTAACAACACGCATTCTACTTCACAGAGCGCAAGATGAAGTGTGATGGTGGGCGACCAAGTTGTCAAAAGTGCTTGTATAAAAACCTGGAATGTGCTTACTCTCCCGTGGTTCGACGACGTGGACCCGGTAAACACAAGAAGAAAGGACAAACTGAAGCACGGCCTAAGAAGACGAACAAGGCGATTGAAGGGAGAAGAAGTCGAAGGGAAAAGGGAAGGCTAAGGCTCAATCAAAAGATAAAGATGATAGTACAGACTCAGAACAGCAGGGTGACCTCATGGTTGATCCAGCATTGTCGGGACCTTCAACGAGTACGGTTTTAGGGCAGGATACCTCGTTGTCGTTTACCGCAACGTCCGATCCGTCATCGCTACCAGCTTCTTTGCCTCTCGGAGAAGTTTCTGGTCAACATGCGTTTTCAATCGATCCGTCGATTAGTGGACCAACGGAACAGATTGGGCACTCCCTTGATAACCCAGACTTTGATGTGCACGTCACAAGAGGCCCTTCAACGGGCAGTAGTATGCTTAACCCTTCGCTAAGTGAATCTGGCGCAGAAGCTTCAGGTAGTAGATCTGCCCGATTTGCGAGTACGTTGTCAAGTGGACAAAGCTCTAGTGAAGGAGAGCACGGACGTCGTTCTGGACGACGACGAGCGGCAAAGAGAATGAGAATAGATGACGAAGAGGAGGAAATGAGAGAAGAAGGTGAGATTCGAGAGGCTGGACCTCCAGATGATGGCGATGGTGAGGCTTGAGAATGGGAAGATTTGCTGAAGGAAGACCATCAAAAAATAATTTCGTTTAAGATTGACTAAAACGTAAACTAAAACCAGCTATAAATTTGATTACACTTCTTTTTATTTCTGACTTATTTTCTTATTTTCATCTGTCAATATTTTATCTTTCCGTGAACGTCTTAAATTCATAATTAATACTTTTCATCTAATAACTGTACCCTAATCAATGGCTACGGATAATATTCTTTTATACTACCCATCATATTAGCGTACAAACCATAATCAAAATTCATGCTCCTTTTGCATTGTACTTGAGCTTTTCAAGTTGAACTATACTGTCTTCTCCAGACCTGATGTCTTGCAGTAGTATCCATACAAAAAATGTCACCAATGAAGCGATAGCCCACCACCCAATTTGGTTCCAGCTTCTGTTTGATATAAAAGATACGAACGGGCTGATCAGAGAGATAGCCATCGTCCATTTCAAAGATAAGGGTCTTAGGGGAACTTCTTTCAATATAGAACTTGCGCTTCTCTTGCTTTCAAAATCAAGTAGCAAGAAGTTGTTCCCAAGTACAAGTATCTGGATTAGAGCAAACAAGCGAGTAAAGATGATGGGTTCATCATTGAGGAAATGTGTAAAGAAAAATAGGATATGGCTTGAGAGATAGATGTATTTAGGAGTTCTGGAGAATCTGAATGCTGAGGAATATACAATACTTACACAAGAAAAGTTGCTCCAACGATGATCCGGGACAAAACAAGTGTTTGTTTGCTTGAATGAGCAGCCCTTTCTCGAAGATCAGAGATCAACTGTTCTTGTTCTGAACCCTTTGCTCAGTAGAAAGTACATGCTCGTTCATGAATAAAATTTACCTTGCTCGTCAAGAACTCTTGTGTCTTCATAGACATCTTCTTCCTCAGTTTTGAAAGGTAATCTTTGGCGTAGATTATTCATAATCGCTCGCTTGTCGTTACAGGATCTGTTTCAGCCTGTTGTGGACCCGCAAAACAATGCATATTACCATAAATGTGTTGGGTAACTTGCTTTGTATAGGAACTGGCTCTCACAGTATAGCACCCACTTAAATTTAGCAGATTTCAATCGTCGAGTCACGTTTGTTCTGCCTATAGCCGAAGCGCGTAACTTAAAAAAGCTTGAGGGAACTCCGAAAACATATTTCTTTCAGAGCACTTCGTGTTTGCAGCCAAGGATGTACGCTTCACGGTGTTCGACATGCGCTTCGAGGCGTGCCTCGCAAAAAGCGGTTCACCGCGCATTTTCCACGTCGTCTTGCTCTGGTGAAGAGAAAATAATAATGAACCGCTACAGTCGAAATATCACCAGTACGAAGGACCAAGGTGCAAGTCAGGTATGTTAGATACCCGTCTATTAGCGTTGTTGCGTGATAGAGTTATGTGAACACTTCAATTCTAGGTTTGTGGATATACTTTTTCCGTGAATACACCAAGGATTAATTATTAAATAAGGCTATGTTATTTGCTACTGAAGGCGTGGATTCTAAGGAGGATTTTGAGAAGGCAATGGTAGGCGTTGCAAGTGTTTGGTGTGTTCGCTTCTCGTAACAGTGAATAGGCTAGCTAATACTTTGAAATGAATAGGTATGAAGGCAACCCGTAAGTCTTACATTCTCAAACGAATAACGGCTTCTGAATTTACTAATTATAATCTAGATGTAATAAGCATATTCTAGGTCTCGGTCAAAGAATAAAGAAATCATTAGTAAATTCTGGGATAATTGGGTATCAGTTTGGTACTGTGGGTGTGAGTGATGGAATTAGCATGGGCACAGCCGGAATGAGATATTCACTACAATCGCGAGACCTCATTGCCGATTCGGTAGAAACTGCCGCTGGTGGACATTGGCTAGATGGTATGGTAGTTGTCCCTGGATGTGACAAAAATATGCCTGGTGTTCTCATCGCTCGTAAGCATATACTTCATTAATATCACTGTAGATATTAACATTAATTGTGAATAGTCGGTCGACTAAACCGACCTGGTCTGATGGTTTACGGCGGTTCTATAAGGCCCGGTTCTTGTGCTGGTTCCCCACAACTTGATATTGTCTCGGCTTTCCAAGCCTATGGCAAGTACCTACAAGATGGAAAGACTGAAAAAGCCGAGGAGGAACGTTTTAACACTATCCGGCATGCATGTCCAGGCCCTGGTGCTTGCGGTGGTATGTATACTGCAAACACCATGGCAAGTGCAGCTGAGGCCCTTGGCATGACTCTTCCTGGTTCATCTTCTTATCCGGCTGAGTACCCCGATAAACATGCGGAGTGTGACTCTGTTGGTTCCGCTATGCGTGAATTATTAGAGCGAAATATTCTCCCGCGTGATATCATGACTCGTTCCGCATTTGAAAATGCTATGGTTTTAACTATGATTCTTGGTGGTTCAACAAACGCAGTATTACATCTCCTTGCGATTGCAGCATCAGTTGATGTTAAGCTCACTATTGATGACTTCCAATCCGTCTCGGACCGGATTCCCTTCATTGCTGATCTTAAACCAAGTGGAAAATATGTCATGGAAGATGTACACAAAATTGGTGGGATCCCAAGTAAGTTGATTAATAACTGTTGTCTCTCGAAGGTGTATTGATGTCTAACAAACAGAGGTTTTGGCATACCTACTCAAGAACAAGCTCATTGATGGTAACAACATGACCGTCACTGGGAAAACATTGGGAGAGAATCTTGACAGATGGACTCACAAATACGGAGAGCTATCATTCACGGAGCAAAATGTAATCAGGCCATTAGACAAGCCAATCAAATCAACTGGCATATTCGCATTCTGAAAGGTAACTTGTCGCCTGGAGGCGCTGTTGCAAAGATCACTGGTAAAGAGGGCCTCAGTTTTACAGGGAAAGCACGTGTTTTCGACGTTGAGGCTGACTTCGTACATGCTGTCGAAAGTGGCTCAATCAAACAAGGAGAGAAGACTGTTGTCGTTCTCCGATACCTTGGTCCCCGCGGCGGGCCAGGAATGCCTGAGATGTTGAAGCCGACAAGTCTAATTATGGGAGCTGGCCTAGGTCAAGATGTAGCTTGTCTAACAGACGGGCGCTTCAGCGGTGGCTCACATGGATTTGTCATTGGACATGTTGTCCCTGAGGCACAGGAGGGTGGTCCGATCGCTCTTGTACAAGATGGCGACACAATCTCCATCGATGCTGTCAAAAACTCACTCGATGTCTTAGTCTCTGATGAAGAACTTGCAAGACGTCGTGCTGAATGGAAAGCTCCTCCATTGAAAGTGAGCAAGGGTACACTATACAAATATGCAAAGAATGTACAAAATGCTAGCTTGGGGTGCATCACAGACGCATAAAAATTCTTAATCTTCGGTTATAATGTAGCATATCCACCTTATTAATTGTTATCTCATACTTATATACTACTGAAAAAAAGAGAATAAAGTGCTTCCTTTCTGGGTTCCTACTTCTCAAATTGCGGCCGAGAGCTCTTGAATTTGTCATATACTCAAAAGTAAAACCGTAGCTAAGTAATGCAGATATGAAAAGTATTTTAGGGCCGGCAGTTACGCGTATCAGCTAGTATTCCATGTATCCTTTACTATTATGACAGTCTACTCTTTGCAGGCTATTATGCACATGTACGGAACTTGTGCATGCGCGAGTTCACTTGAATCCTGTCATACTAATATAGGTTTCTCCCCATATTATATGCTCATAAACGAAGGCCAGCATCCTTTTTATAAGAGGAACAAGACTTAGTAAGAACCCCACCCCCAAATGGCTTATCAGTGATTCGCCAGTCTAGGCCACTTACAAAGTCATTATTGACTATCTAACCGAGGTACGATATCAAAGTAATCTGATTTATGCATCTAATGATCTATGCGTTTCCCCTGAGTAGGGTAGAGTCATGAAGCTAGATAGCACGCCATTGATGGCGTAAATCTCGTAATTGGTATGTTTATATTAAAAATCACCATTAGTACTAATAGATCTTACTTTCTGTCATGAGACTGAACACGGGCCGAATGATATACACTGAACCACACTGGTCGAAGAGTCATATCTTGGACTGGGTTCCGGTTGCATTCTTTTGACATAGAGCAACGTTATTGCGCCATTGCACGTATGCGTAACATCTTTCGGCCTATCCATCTATCACTTCCTATAGAGTATCATGGTATATATGAAGCGAAATACTGAGGCTAAGATAAGATATAAAAGCTAAAAGGACATCTGCAAGCCAAATCCACACTCAATTATTAAATCAGAAATGTCGGTTCCTTCAAGGACACAGTTGGTTCTCCCGGAGACCCAGAAAGTAGCAGAAAGGATTGCATCCTTGCGGCTCACAGGATCTCCTGCACCTTTGAAGCTTGGAAAGTCTTTGGATGCCTATGAGAAGTTCGACTCAACTCCGACAATTGGAACTGAGTTCGCTAAGGGTGTCCAATTATCAGATTTGTTGAAGGCTCCAAACGCCGATGAGATCATCAAGGATTTGGCTATACTCAGTATGTTTATACCACTCAGCGAGTATATCGTACTAACTCTGGCCTACCCTAACAGTCTCTCAGAGAGGCGTTGTCTTCTTCCGAGACCAGAATTTGGACATAGAAGAACAAAAGTTGCTCGGATCAAAGCTTGGGGAGCTTTCTGGGAAGCCAGAATCCTCAAAGCTTCATGTTCATCCGACTACAGAAGCTACTTCAGAACTTGGAGATGAAATCAGTGTCATAACTTCTGATAGGCGCCAGGCCTACGACGAAGCATTTGCTGATAGATCAAGATTTGCTTCGTAAGTCTATAACACTCTCACGAAGCCCCAATGTCTTGTTCTAATCTTTGCATAGTGCAAGTTGGCATTCTGATATAACATTTGAGCCCATCCCTTCGGACTATGCTATCCTTAAAGTCCATACTCTCCCCACAAAGGATGGATTTCCCACAGGAGGAGACACATTATGGGCGTCGTAAGTTCATATTCTTATGAATGTTTTGGTACATTTAAAGTCTGTTCTAATATGAAAACTATCATGACAGTGGTTATGAAGCATATGACAGATTATCACCATCTTTTGCCAAGTATCTCGAAACACTTGAAGCCGTTCACGAGGCTCGTTTCTTCCGTGCCATTGCTGACGGTATCCATATCAAGCTACGTGACGGTATGTATAGTATATCATTAGCTTTGGGCTCTACCAAACTATATTATTCCTGCAGGTGAACGTGGTTCTCCCGGGAATGTTGGTGATCACCTCGAGGCGGTTCACCCGATCATAAGGTATGTCAATTAAAGCAATAAGAGGATGATAAATATTTTTTACTTACAAACAATGAATAGGACCAACCCAGTCACAGGATGGAAATCCGTTTTTGTCAACCGTAATTTTACAAAACGGATTTTAGGTGTTACGAAGGATGAATCGGATACCATTCTGAAGTAAGTTCTCGACGTACCGTCTACAAGGCTGAAAATGCTTATCAGATCGATACGTAGACACCTGTTCGACCTTGTCACGCATAATCATGACTTGCAAGTTCGCTTCAAGTGGGAAAAGGTACGTCTTTACTACATCTTTATGCCATTCTCTATGTCGCGGTATTGACATTGATCATCACCAGAACTCTGTCGCTATCTGGGATAACAGATCAAACTACCACACCGCTACCTTTGACTATGGAAGCCAGCGCCGTATCGGCGACCGCGTTGTATCTCTCGTAAGCAATTTGAGATCGTCCTCAGCATCTGAGATCTGACTTTACAAATTTCCAGGGTGAAAAACCGTATTTCGACCCAAGCAGCAAAAGTCGAAGGGAGGCATTAGGGCTTCGGAAATGAGTTAGTATAAGGAACATCAAAAAAATCAATGGTGTATACATAGCAAATTGTGTTTATTTTTTGTCTTCGTTCGCTTTACTTCTAAGGAATATATATGCATATACAGTTCAGTGAAGATTTATTTTTCTGAAGAATTTAGGCCAATCAAGTCGGCTAGAGAGCTTCTACGGACACCATATTTTTTTCCTGCTAACTTTGAGCCTATCAAACGAAAGCGATACGTGCAAAGCATTGATATGATATCATTATTTTTTCTTTATTCGATTTCAATTTTAAGGTCTATATGTCTATATCCTGATCAAGAAAGCCCAAACTGATCTACCTGGTATTTTTCCACAGAAATAGTTCATTAACCCGTATGAATTAAAATTACGACCCATCTTATATAAATCTGTTCAGGCTGGATTATCAAAGTATCAAGATCTAGACGTAGATGAGAGTGTGTGTATCATATGAAATGCATCAAAAGTAGTTCAGCAACTTGCAAAATGCTAAAGTTTATTTCCGAGGCTCCCTCATTGCAATACAATGGATTATTTTTCTTTAGTGTTTAGTAGTGAAGCTGGTCATGATTGCCCGTGACCAGGTAGTACACTACTCCCGAAAGAATTGAGTTGGCGGGCCGGTCTCCGAATAAGTCGGTAATGAGGCTTAATAAGCCTTAGCGTCTCACTCGCTTGCGTTAAGCACACGTGTAGATTGGATAGCTTCAATGCCATTTCCCTACTTTTAATGGCCTATTCAACTTGGTTGTTTTTAGGCCTAGCTGTGTTCGTATCGGTCGCTCTGGGGATCGTATCAGTAAAATGGTATACCAATGTAATCTCTAATTTGAACGTGTCCAAACGTCGTGCAATTCTAAGGGAACTTGGAATACAAGAATCGAGGTATGATGATTGTACATTAATTGGGTTCTTCCACCCTTATTGGTATGTTGTATGAGAATTTGCTTATGGAAACCTACCTGATTCTACTTTAGATATCACCGAATAACTACGTAATTCTCGTTAACTTGAATACAAAAGTAATGCAGGTGGAGGAGGTGAACGCGTACTCTGGACCATCATAGCATACCTACAACGAACAGAACCAAGCTTCATATCCGTAGTCTATACGGGTGACATATCAGAAACAAAAGAGAGTATCATCGCGAATGTGCAAAAGAGGTTCAACATAATCTTATCTCCGGCCTTGACACACTTTGTGTTCCTTAAGCATCGCCGTCTTGTCGAAGATAGTTCTTGGCCACATTTCACTCTGGCTGGCCAGAGTATAGGATCAATGTTACTGGTTCTTGAAGCGATGCATAAGCTGGTCCCGGATATCTATATTGACACGATGGGTTATGCATTCACGTTCCCGTAGTGCGCGCCTTCAGTATCGGTAAGAAAAACGTAAGAGTCAAGCGTATGGTACCAGTCGGTGCATATGTCCATTTCCCGACCATCAGTACGAATATGCTTGCTCGTGTTAGATCTCGCCAGGGTAACTACGCGAACTCTCAAGCTATATCCAAGTCAAAAGTCCTGAGTAATGCAAAGCTTTTGTGCGTTTTATTATCTGTACCGTTCACTGAGTCTGCTACTGACTAACAATGCTCATTTTCAAGTTACTATCGTGTTTTCATGTACGCGTACTCTGGAAGCCTTAGACAGGCGTTATTTCTTATGGCAAACTCATCCTGGACAAAAGGCCATATCGATTCTATCTTGTTTCATAAGGATCCTACTTTTGATACCTTCTTAATGCATTCTCTTCTCTATATAAGCCTCTTTCCGTTCCTTCTTCTATCCTCTTCCCTCTTAATACCCAAAAGCCCAAGTTCCGGCTTTTAGCCCATATTACGTATCCTCCTTGTGAAACAAACGAGCTAATAGGTTTCTCACTTGATGGACGACCTGGTCATAGCTCTTCAGATGAGGCTGGGAAAAGGATAATTTTGAGTGTTGCACAGTTCCGTCCGGAGAAGGATCATGCAACTCAACTACGCGCGCTCGCTGCTTTATTCAGGATCGAACCTGCCTTACGAAATTCTGTGCGACTTGTTATGGTGGGTGGAGTTCGAAATGCTGAAGACGAGAAGAGGGTCAAAGGCTTACAGGAACTCGCGTCAAGCCTTGAGCTTTGGGTCAGTAGAGTGTCCATTCTTATGTAGCAAACTAACTTACGGAATCAATCCTTTGCATAGGAATCTGGTTCGGATATGAATAGTGTTGAATTTGTGGTGAATGCACCACACAGTGATGTTCTTGCATGGCTTTCGCGCGCTAGCATCGGCCTAAGTACAATGATTGATGAGCATTTCGGTATTAACGTTGTTGAACTTATGGTAACTCCGTCTCTTCTGTCCTGATTGTTCGTATAATACTTAGTTATCAATTAAATTCAGGCTGCAGGCGTAATACCTGTGGTGCATGCATCTGCAGGTCCGTTACTAGATATCGTTGTACCATACAAAGGCAAGCCAACAGGTCTGTTCTAATTTTTTATCAGCTCTTATTTGATGTATCTCATAAAGACATATTAGGCTTCCACGCTGTTGATACGGAATCTTTTGGACGCGCGTTGTATACAGCTCTCACCCTTCCAACAAAAGAAGAGCTTTCGATGCGTGAACGTGCCCGTACTTGGGCAACCGAACGCTTCTCACGTAAAGAATTTGAGAAGAGTTGGGAGAGCAGTGGGTGGAGGGCATGGCTTCCATAATTGAGAAAAGACATGTAACTACGAGATAGCAAGAATGAATGATGTCTGTAACTTGAAGTAGATAATTATTCCCACGCGCCATGAATCTTTCTCAAGTGATCAACAAAATGAAGGATCCACCCACTTGTTCTCACTCAATCAAGAAGCACTGGGCATTCTATTTAGTATCTCAGTCACTTTTTTGGTCTTTCCTGCTACTTTCTCAATCTTTTCTTTGGATCAAAACAACAAAATTAAAGAAAAACGCGTCGTATTTTTTATGAGCTTTAAATGGCTTTAGGTCCAACATCAGTAACTTCTGAACCACTTTACTCCTCTATTTATTCCACTTCATCAGCAGATGAATTTCTACTTAATGATGAAGGTAAACGAGATGGCACGCGATCCGACCCGAAAGAGCACAAGAGGTTATATGAAAGACCAAAACCAAAACCAATTCCAACAAGTTCTGAAGACAAGCAATGGATGGCAATACCAGACAAGAAAAAGAATAAGGGTACAGAAGGAGTATTAGGTAAGTAATGTGAATTTTAATCAATACTTGGGTTTTTTTTAGCTGTTACACATATGAATACATGTTTTTCTTTACACTACTCTAGTTCTTTCACAGACTAGAAGCTTGAAATGATATGTGATGTTTCATTACTCCAGCAGTGTTGAAGAGGAATAGTAGAGAATAAGTCTTTTTAACTTGCAAAGACTAGACTTTGCTAAGATACTTTACTTTATCACTTCTATACCACTCCACAAGGGGTTGACGAGTGGTACTCGGTGCTTATCATTGCGTTGGCCTATTTTTGTGTTCACCCTACTTCTTTCATCATTTCCAAGAAGCGCATCATACTGACTACTTGTTCTTCATCTCTATCCTAAGCCGGATACCAAAACGTGCCTTTGGTCAGCATAGTGACCCTTCAGAATCATCTTCATGTGCGGGCACCCAGCAAGCAAAGCGTTTAAAGCCATCGATCTACATTCCACCTGCTGAACGACCACTCGAATCGTTCAGACCCGCTTCATCTGTCTCTATTTCACCATTGAAATCGACGGGGAATACGACTAATTTCAGATCATCAACGGGTAAACAAAGATCTAGGCCTGGTCCAGGTGTATCATCAAGTAAACATGCCTCTACTACAATTTCGGAAGAGAGGGAGAGGCCTGTCGAGATGAAAGGGACAGGCGTAAGTTCACTGGTCTCTGCACTATTTCAGCAGTTCGCGCACAACAGCAATGAGAATGGGAGCAGACGAGGGTCTCCGGGAGTGTCAACGGCTACGAGGAAAGGAAAGGGTCGAGATAGTACTTCGCGTACTTCTTCTATTCATGGGGACACTCAAATGAGGAGGAGCACTGTCTCTGAGTGTAAAACAAACAAGCCTGACGGAGATAACATTATCAATGAACAACAGCCTTCTCCATTGGAGCCTTCGCTTGTGAATACACAAAGCCAACTACCCGATACCGAGAAACGGTACTTATACCACAAACCCCAACATCCCAAAATGGCTGCAAAAAGTGCTATAGCAGAAGAAACGTCGATAAAAAAAGTACTATCTGGTGAATACGAATCGCCGTGGGGTAGAGTAGGCTCTTATAAACCATTAAATGATCTGAAAGCAACCCCTCGCTGTGTGAGAGTGAGGAGTGAGGATAAAATAAGAGGAAAGAGGATGAAGGATAATACTAAAGGAGATGATGGGAAAGATGAGGAAAGGGCCATGCTTCATGGAACTATCAAACCTAAAAAGGAAAAGACTCGTGCGGAACGCTATATCTTTTTGCTTAAGGAATACTACGGGGAAGGTGATATCTGGAGAGGTCACATGAAGAGGAAACCAACTTCAGTGAGTCCTCTAGGTCTAATTAGGTTTCAATCTATTGCCATTGACCTTTACATGTATTCTGTGCTAAATATAGTATCCGATCAAAGATGCGAATTCTGATGATATTGAGTTCCGGGAAAATCGCTCACTAATGCGGCATGAAAACTATCAAATAGAAGACGATACGGACTCTTCTGATTCTGAGAACGAGTCTGAGGACGAAGACACTTATTTCGTTCCTTTATCCGATGCCGTGTCGCCGCTTACACCACAAGCCGCACAAGACGTATTTACCGCAGACAAGGCTTTATTACTCGCTGATGGCGAGCTCATAGTTCCTAAAACAGATGAAGGAGTCGATGCTATATCCGAGACCGTGGCTATCGAGATGAATGATTCAAAGAGTCACACGGCTGAAACGGTAGACTTTAAACAAGAAACGCCCAAAATACTTGCGCCAGATTTAGTACCTCGTTCCCCTAGTCCTCAGGACCCGGATGAATCAGAAGATGGACAATCATCAACTTCTGTGAAGAATGCCTCGAATTTGTTAGTGTCACTCTGGAAAGACAAGTTCGGTGAAATGTTGACTCATGGGACACCTAAACCAATTAAAATATCGGACTTGGTTGAACTTAACAATGCCTTTATCAGTCTAGAGGGGCTAATGGAGAGTTTCTCTTCAGATAGGCATGCTCTTTTTCTTGTTGTAAGTATGTTTCCTTATCTAGACAAGGATCAGAAAGCTGATTTCTTTTTACTAATATAATTACCATGAAATGAACACTTGTACTCGACAAAATAACTGTTTGGCTCGGCTTTCTGGATTCTTCTCACATACTCTTTACCACAACTCCTTAATTGGTGGGGTACAAAAAAGATCCGTACCATCAAGGACTACTTATTTTATATCAGAGATCTTCCAGAAGGCCTTATACCGTTTAGTGATCAATTCGAACTACGCAAACGAGCAAGCGAAATTCTCAAAGCAGGAAGATGTGCCTAAATAACCTTAATTTGCATAGTACTTTGAGATGGGACTTTATCTTTTTTTCCTTAATTTTTGAACTTATTGTTATTACTAATGTCAGTGTCTCTCTTTAGATACTACCTTGAGTTTGCGAGTTGTACTAGAATTTTATGTCTCTGCGTTTAGTTCAGCTCCTTGTAGAATAATAGCCAGTAGGGAAAAGATATACTATGAACCAGTATCTCTAAAATAGGATTTTAGAAAAGGTTTTAGAGAAGGTCAGAAAGGGATCAAAGATGAGCTATCTTTAAACTGGAAGAGGCCTAATTTGGTAGTCTGACTCGTGACGCCAGTGACGTTCTCAACTGTGACGACTGATTCCCTGCTTATAAGTATTCATTAAGCAGCTACTAATACCTCTGACCTCATTATTTATCACCTATAATAACTCCTTCGAATTAAGTCGCCAATACAAGTTTCGGTAAACTTGGTAGAAGAAATCAGGTCTCTGAACAGATAGGGAATTAGTTCAGATGAGTTTCCAAGACATCGAAACAGGCCTTGCGCAGCCGCCGCGCGGCGGAGGGAGTGTAGGTGTTCCTCAAACTCGTGAGGAAGCAGCGTTTGCAGGCCTTCAGCAGTCGTTGTCATTACAAGTATTCAAGATAAATGCCAACGTGCAAGGTATCCTTAAACTTGTTGACCAACTTGGGACTGCTAGAGATACGGGAAATGTGAGGACCGCACTGTGAGTAGCATCTTTAAAAATTCGCTGCGATAATGCACTGATTCGTTGTTGGATTTTCTGTTGTTTCATATATCTTTTGGATATCGTACCATGTATGGCTACTTATACTACGTCTTGTATCAATAACTTGTGAATGAAAGTCATAATTTAACGGAGACGACTCGGGACATGGCGAAGCGTGGGTCAGAGGATTTGAAGAAGCTTGCTGGTCTACAGCTTGCTCTAGTAAGCATCATCCCGTATTGACTTAGACTCGATGAACTTAAACCCTAAAAAATAACAGCCAAACCAGAAGACTGTTCTCCAGAAGACTTCTCATGACTTCCAACTTTCACTCGTTGCATTCCAAAGAGCGCAGCAGGTCAGTGCGGAGCGCCAACGGACAGTCGTAGAAGGAGTCAAGATCGCGGTTGATGAAGAGCATACTGCTGGAGATGCGGCAACGTATGTCTTTTGAAGTGATATATCTTTTCTCTTTCAATGCCTGATAGTTTGCCACCTTCCTTCAGCTCAGACTTCCGCCCTGGATCCTCACCGGAACAACGGCAAGCACTAGTTTTACAACAGTATGTGTCAAATCGCTCTCAAATTATATCAAGACTCATGAATATCCATACGGCGTGCTTGAAACAGGCAACTATCCCCTCATGAACTTGCACATCAGGAATCATTAATCCATGAGCGAGAAGAAGAAATACGGGAAATTGAAACGGGAATACATGAGTTAGCAGAAATCTTCCGCGACTTGGGCACCTTAGTAAGTGAACAGGGGGGATGCTTGGTGAGTTTACAACTTCTGTGTTCTACTACATACTGAAAGTTTTAACAAAAATAACAGATAACATCGAATCGAATATATCCTCAATCGCTGTTGATACAACTGGTGCGGCTGAGGAACTGCGAACGGCTTCAGATTACCAGAGAAAAGCTGGGCGTAGAGCAGCCTGTCTAATGGTCATAGTTGCGATTGTTATTTGTATAGTTCTTCTAGCTGTAAGTGATCTTAGCTAACTCTTACGTGACAATGCTTGGTAACATCATGTTCTATAGGTCTTAGCATGATATACCCGGTGATATGATGGTTGTATGATATGATATATGTTGTTGCTAATGGATGCCTTACTGGACTTCAATGAAGATTTTTTATCATATGTATTGTCATTTCCAATATTTTTCGTCACTCGTTTACTTACCACATTAGCATATTTGATATCTGTAGTCACCGTGAAGTTGCAATGATCTTATCCTTTCTATGATTTTCGTATAGGATATTAGATAATTTTCAGCTCATTATGGCCACAGTGCGTTTTGAACCTGGCATTCTTAGTTTCTTCATAAACACGGAGCACATCTCTGTTTTTTCACAACGATCCAGTAACAAATCGTATCACAATGTCATCAATTATGACTACAGAATCAGTTGATTTAATTACGAAAGGTGTATATTTAGGCTAATCAAACAGGTAGTTCGCATTAATATTTATTACGAGAGAATCAGAGATATATATAATCGAAAAAGCAAGTAAAATTATATTCGGATACGGGGAATCGAACCCCGAGCTGCCGCGTGAGAGGAGGCAATGTTAGCCGTTACACCATATCCGATCTGTTGAAAATAAAATAAAAACTTATTGGACCCTAATGCTTGAGTTATAATAAAAGAGTCGAATTCGAACTGAACTTGATTAATTGGGGGAATATAGAAAAGAGTGCTAATTAGTTGTTACCACCGAGTGCACGTACCTAGGGGAAAATTGTCTAATGTGGATAAAAAAATACTGTAGTGCTGAAAGGCAACTATCGGACAAAGTACAATATTATATTGAATATATAATTTTTGTTATTTTTCTCTACTCACGTTGGGAGTTACTCAATTGTACTACAAGAACAGACACACATAAAAGTTTTTTTTTCACTCGATTATTAATATAATAAAGTAAAGCACCTCATTAAAACTATACATACATGGTCTGCGAGAGACCGAGTGAAATATGACATGTGTTTGTGATACTAAGTTAAAACAAAATCAATCCTACTGCCCTTTTGAGATACAGTCATTATACCGATAGATAACTTTGCACTTTCTACAATAATTTGTTGAGATGTATATTTCTTCCTTCATTTATAGCATCTGGTAGGACATCCCACAAAGCTCACTGTCTGTATTGAATGTCGGGATCGAGTTGGTTCACCTCGTTGAATACTTTCGCAGCATTGAGGAAGGTTTTATCGATGCTTTCATTAGGGTCAAAAACCAATTCTTTTTTCTTTGATCCACTAGAGGTAGACTTCGAGCTGGTAGCAGCAGCAGTAGTCGGTGCTTTACCAGGTGCTTTACCAGAACCGGCAACTTTCGGTGCTTTGGAGGAGCTGGGTTGAGCTGTACTACTCGCTTGCGCATCACCCTTTTCAGATGGTGCTTTAGCCTTGCTCTTTTCTCGCACCCTCTTCTGGATATCTTGGACACTATTTTTTGAATTGTTACAGAATCTGAGCCACTCATCCCAATTTTCAACGTATGATGAAACCGTTTTCTGGCGCTCAGCTGTAAAGAAAGCTATATACTCCTGTTTCGAGGTGAGGTTATTGGGAATTGTCACACGTTTTTTGCGAGGTACCGTATCTGATGGTCCTATACCTAACGCTGCCTTTGTCTCTTCTGTTTTTTCTTCGATTTTCTGCTTTCTTTTCTCTGCAGCATGAATCTTCTTCCCATTCACTCTTTCGCGGATCTCGTCAGCTGTTCTTCCAGGAGTGGCAGCGAAACGATATAAGGTTCCCTTATTTTTCTTATCTGAGGTCGTGTCGTTATCATAAGCCCTTTTAAGCACATCAACTATCTGCTCGACAGTCGTTAGTCCTTCTAGTATATCTTTACGTTTCCTTTTTTGCTTCTGAGCCGCATCATTCTTGGAACTCATACTTAGCACACTCTGTGTTTTGATGAAGTGGTTACTTTTTCTATGTTTATATATACTTTGGAGACTACTATGCACGACCTCAACATTGGCCCATCATCTAGAACTAATGATTGCAAGCGTGAAGTATGAGCGCCAATATATTTCATTTGAATTCCACATTCTTGATCCTGTATAGGTAAATTACTCGGTTCTTTGCTTGTCTTACGATTATATACCACATGATTTTTGACATAACAAGCCAACTAACATTCAAGGTAAAAGTATAAAGCACTATATACATAGATATACATACTGGGAGTTAAGCACGCAATGAACTAACGTACTATATGTTTTCACGGATACTGCAAGGTTAGAGTGCAAAGTATGATTTCAGGGTCGTCCAAAGGTGAAATAGGCTACAATATTGTAAGAGTATAAAGACAAAGAAGTATCAACTCAAAAAGGGTAGATAAGCCCCTTAAGTATGTGCTTATTCTAATCACTCCAAGCATCATGAAGCCGGATAACAATGGTAAGCACGTGTAGCACAAACATATCATGAGCAAGCAACGCAACTTTGAAACCTAGTCAACTTCTTATATAATAGTATAAAACACTCTATAAACCACAATACTATACAAAAAAAGTACGAAGGCCTCCAAAAGGTTTCTGGAGTTATAAATACAAAAACAGTAGTAAGTAAATCCAATATATTCATAAAGGTTGATATGAATCCATTATGAAATTGCAGCGGGCCCAGAACTTCGTTTACGGTACATTGTGATCCAGGGGTGACGTAACACCTCTGATAAAGGTAGGCGTTTTGCTGGCTCAAACTGCAGGAGCTAAAGGAGAGAATGTCAACAGAGTGAACACGTATCCATATGGCTATACTAACCCTTTGAATGAGGTCCTTTGCCTGAGCGGAAACCTTTGGAGGAATTTTCAAATCGACCTTCGCTATACGTTTGTACGTGGCTATTGGACATATTCAGGTTAAAAAATAGCTGGAGTAGGCTTCAGTAGGTCGTATTTACCAGTGTATCCAGTGAGATCTTCAAACGGTGGTGCGCCACAAAGAAACTCGTACGCAAGTACGCCCAACGCCCAGTAGTCAACCCTCTCATTATGCTCCTTACCCAAGACCATTTCAGGAGGGAGGTAATCAAGGGTCCCACAAAGAGTCTTCCGCCTAAGAGAACGTATGAGTCAATTTGAACACAGAAGACACAGACATCAACTTACCTATTTCCTGGTGCATGCACACTCCAACCGAAGTCTCCAATTTTTAGTTCTCCATTAATGCCTAAAAGAAGATTTTCTGGTTTTATGTCACGGTGAATTACATGCTTGGAGTGTAAGTATGACAGGGCATCTGCCATCTGATCAATATAACGCGAGCTACGTTTCTCGCTGAATGATCCAGCCTTGTTGAGTTGCTTATACAATTCACCCTTGCCTGCAAACTCGAGCATCAAGAAGATACGCTTCGCGTCATGGAAGTATCCGTATAATCGAAGGATATGAGGGTGTCTGAGATTTTGTTGAATCTCAATTTCACGTCTGATCTGTTTTTCAACCTTGCTTTCGACTATTTCGGACTTATAGAGACATTTAAGAGCAAGGATGTACTGAGGTTCACATTTTGTCCTGACCATGTAAACACGTCCAAATTTACCCTTGCCTAGTGGACGTCCGATTTCAAACGAAGTCAAACTCCAATCCCGCGTCGGACGAACACTGAGGGATTTTTCATAAGCAACGCAGTAAGAGCAGAAATAGAAGAGGCTTACGCAGCACGACTGGAGTCCAGCGCAAGAAGTTCAGCTGCCTCTCCAAAGACAGCCGAACCGCGTTTCTCGTTTTCAATCTCAAAACCACCGTCGTACTGACCGATATCTATGAGCTGTGCTGCGGTAATTGCAGCAGCTCTTGCAGGAGACCCAGAGCGGGTCGAGCTTGTTGTTGCAGTCGAGTTAGTACGTGTACGCTGAGCTGCACTTGTGATAGTCGTCGCCGATTTCGTTCGTGTCATCTGAGCAGTCTTCGAAGTTGTTGAAGTTGTGCGGATGTGGCCTGAGTTTGTAGAGGTAATCTTTGCCGCAGCATTTAGGTTTGTCGAAGAAGAGCTATGTGATATTTCACGATTTGGGGCAAACTTAGTTGCTAGTTTCGAATTACTAGAGGTCTTTTTGTGTAACATGGGTTGTCTGATGTTGGAGCCTGTGGTCGTCGAGGACGTTTTGTCTTTGTTGGAAAGATCAAGGTTAGATAATTGCCTCGTGAGGTTCGAGACCGTGGAGGCCTTCGTCGTCATGGTTGATACTATTGGCAAGAGAAAATGGCCAATGAAAGAGGTATCCAAAGTCTGGATGAGTGTTGACGGTTGACTTGACTAAGTTCATCGGCCCGCGTGACACTTGAACATCATGTCGACCACGTGATCGTTCTTGTTCTGAACTCTATTTTTATTTCGTTGGAAGATAATTGTGTGCTAGTTTTATTGTACATGACGATGATATAAACAAGATACAGAGCATGTTAGGCTGAGATACGTATGGTGCTGACTGTGTAGAAAATAGACAACGTTGATAATTGCAATGCTAAGGGTATAAGTATAATACAGATTGTAGACCCTCCCGAGGGTGAGCTAATAAACGAAGAGAGACCTAAAGGGGGCTCGATTCTTCTGTTGATCCCTCTATGTCCGTATCAATCCAGCTTTCAGATTCAGTACCCAAGTCAATGATATTGTGACCTCCTGTATGTCTATTATGATGATGCCAGGGTGAGCCTAGAGCAGTCAACTTAGTTAGATCGTCGTCTTCTCGAGACCGTGCTCGGTTCTGTAAAGGAGATACCGAAAGTGGACCACTTCTTGGGCTGGTACTATTATTAACATCAACGGGTTTAAATACGACTCGGTCCCCCAATCTACCACGCGTGGCAGGGTCAGTCACTTCTACGGGCCAAAATAAAGAAGCATCAGATCCAGGTTTTGTCCCACTCTTTTGATCAGTACGAGTTAAGCTTGCACTGCGGTGTTTTCGTGGAGTTTCATTTGCTTTTGTAGTAGCCGTGTGGTGCACTGGTTTAGAATTATGTTTGATCCCACCGGACCTTCGCATTTCGTGTAAGTGCGCGGTCTTTGCCCATTTTTTTGCTGAAAGGGGAGTTGAAATAATGTGGCTTGTAGAATGAGGATGTGTTGTATTGATCGGTGAGTTGTGTGAACTTGTGCGGCGAAGCTTCGGCCTTCCTGAACTGGAATTTGATGGTCCCGGAACAGAGCATAATAAGACACTGCTAGAGGCTCGGGGCGTTTGAGACAAAACTGAAAAGCTCGAAGAGGTTGGGGTTTTGGGCCTATGGGAGACAAATTGACGAGGATGAGGCACCCTAATTTCTGACGGTGTGCGATACCTTATGACAGGGGGCGAGACTACATTCTCTTTGATCCCCTGAAGTTGTGTACCTTCCACCTTGAACTGAACAAGAGGTAAACCGGCTTTGTCTTCATTTCGAAAAAATCTCGTATCAAAAAAATCATATGGCTATAGAGAAAATACTTTACCTTCTTTCTTGATATAAAAAGGGCTTTTTACGAAATCCTCAGACGGAGATGTAGGGCTCCTCTTACTTAGTTTTGAAGACCATTCTCTACTACCAAAGCTTGATAGATGTCGCCTTCCCCATTCCTTCAGCGAGTCGCGACGACTAGTCATTCTCGGTGCGACGATAGGTTCTCCGCGTGAACCACGGGTTAACGCCATAAATACAAGGACTGTGAGTAAGAGAAACAGTTGGGCGATTCCAAGGCGCTTTTCTAGAATGACTTCGTCAGTGAGGTAGTTTAGTCGTGTCTGTAGGTCACCATGCTCTCGTTCCAAGCGCCTGCGTTGCCTTTCCCAGTCGTGTAGTGATTTCTGAAGCTGCTGTGACTGGACCCTTCCCTATTGAATAGTGGGATGAGCGCCGGTATTAGCTATAGTGATAAAACTTACAATTCCTTCAATACGACCAAGGTCTTCTTCCAGTCTTCTCAGAGCATCCCGCATACTCCGGGTTTGCTCTTCTACGTATCGCAGATAAAGAGTCGAATTGCCTTCAAGGAGACTCAAGCGAGTCATAATTGTTCTGTAGATAGACTCCCCGAAGTTACTCCAGAGATTGCGCGCTCGTGAGGTATTATTGTCGGTATCTGGGAGCTCTGTACTGGAGTTGCTTCTCCGGATTTTGTAATCACCTCAGTTGGAATGGATGTAGCCGAGGAATCTCCTAATTCTGATACGATTTGCGTAGCTTCACTGACTGATGGATCGCTTCCTATACTTGACGGCTCTTGTGAATTGGAGGTGGGGCAGAGAAATCGCTGCCATTATTTGTAGACTGAGCCGGGACTTCCGTCTTTATGCTTTCAGTGGCAGACGAAGAAATGGTTTCCATCGTAGATACTGAAATATGGGAAGAGGCACTTTCAGAAGTCGCTGAGGAGATAGTCTTAGTAGGCGTAGCATTGCTGGAGTGTGTTCTAAGGAAGTAGTAAATGATGAAGCTGATTCCGTATGTAAAAGTTCAGATTTTGATGAGATGTCGACACTGTTATCGTGAGTTTCTATATCATCAGGAGTTTCTTTGATTACTTTTATGGAATCCTCAACAACTGGGTTGGAACCGGAAGAAATGGAGCGAGTAGCTTGTTCCGCGTGCCTTGCTTCAAATTCAGCTTCCCAGACCTCCCATTTCCATTGTTCAAGGTGGGTAAGCCCATAAACACGAAGTAGTGAGATGGGGCAGTAATATTCATTTCCGAAATGAGAATGGAAGTCAATACGGATATAGCGATAGAAATCACGTAAAGAAGTAGGAGTATGGAATGACTACGAAACAAGAAAT
This sequence comes from Pyrrhoderma lamaoense, assembly GCA_002794735.1. NCBI lineage: Eukaryota > Fungi > Basidiomycota > Agaricomycetes > Hymenochaetales > Hymenochaetaceae > Pyrrhoderma > Pyrrhoderma lamaoense. The sequence goes on along the minus strand of NBAZ01000022.1, from coordinate 188,844 downwards.
TTGGGTTAGAACAGAACAGAAAATGTAGTATCGACATACCTGTATTCCGCGGACATTCTTCGCGCGATAAGTCCCAGCAGGTGTCCAGTCCTGAGAATTTTCGGGATAAGTTCTTGCGACACTTACACTGAAATCTTTGAAAACACCACTGAAGAACTCGAAATTTGCAAGTTGAACAGTGTCGATTCTGATATCGTCACATAGTTCAACCACTATGAATTTCTCTTCCGGAGTTTGACATGGGCTGAGTAGATACCTGTCCTTCTTAGATGAAAGTACTGAAGCGGGTGAGCGTGCAGACTTATGTGCTTGATATACTCGTGCAGAACAATCCAGGGATGCATAATTGAAACGGTCCGTAAGAGGCACTCTAGAATGAGCTGGTTGTTGAATAATGATTGGTTCAGATGGTATGGAAGCCGAAGGGGGTTGTTGCAAGGCCTCAACGTTTACCCCGGAGTCAGGTAAAGACTCTTGATGTATTTCTGCAGACAAGGGGTGCCCCCGGCAGTGTTTGAAATTGACGAAGCCTTTGGTCCATCGACTTGCACTTGTTCGACGTGCAGTAGCTGCTCTTGTTTTGCTTTCCAGTCCTCAAAGGAAAGAATTTCCTCCGTAGGTTCATTAGGTGTCAGAGGCTTCAGACAGCACACAGGTTGTTCTGGTTCTTTTTGAGCGTGCTTTGCTATATGTCGGAACGGGTCTAGTGGAGAAGTAGGCTCCGCCAAAGTCACAAGAGGAATCGTGAATAGAAAACTGATGAACAATACAAAGCCGCCCGGCAGCTGAAGTGGTTTGTACATAATGCACTCACGGTCAACGATTCCAACACACCCGACGTTAGTGCCTCGGACGCCTTGACTCTTGAAACGGCGAGAAAGTTGCCGTCGACGAAGTCGTGGTTAGACGGACGTTGCGAATCCACGTTGTGTGAGACGGAGCACTAAGGCGGCGCCACGGTTTTTTGGGCGAGTACCAAAAATAAAGTATAGCTTTATGTATTGCATAATTTTACACGTACTTGTACACTAAAAATACCACTACGCATATGATCATCAGGGGAAATTTACATTTTGTGCTTCAACGATGGTTTGTGAGACACCAGTCCCCTATTTCCTACAATGCTCTCCACATCCTTGTAGCCGCTTAACCCAAGCGTTACTTCAAAGTCCGAAAGGATCGCTTTCACTTGCTCCGCGACCCCTGCTTCACCCGCTAAACACAACCCATACATGAAAGGTCGACCGACTATTGAATTGCAATCTGAGATCAACAGCTTTGGGGAGAAAGAAACAATCGGCTTACGCAATACAGCCTGGGCACCGAGAGCAAGAGCCTTGATTATATCACTGCCTGTTCTGATACCGGAATCAAAGAGAACTGTGAACCTTCCAGCTACTTGTGCATCACGAACTTTTCTTGACAGGCCAATTCTACCCAATGCATCTAAGGATGCAATACCCCCATCAACCTGGCGCCCGCCTTGAAAATAAACATAATGAGATGCTGAGAGCTTTTTATAAGGGCCTGACCGGTAGAAAACTTACCATGGTTTGAAACGACAATACCATCCACCCAATCCACAGCAGTTTCAGCATCCTGTGTAGCATTAATAAAGGCTTATTTCAAAAGTTGATATTAATTCAGCTTACTTCAACACATTGTATCCCTTTTAGAACTATTGGACCATCCCAATACTTTTTCAGAATCTTCAAGTCCTCCCAAGTACGATACGTCCCGGAATTGGTTTCTGCTAGCCACGCACGCCCAAGCACTTTACGAAGCTTCACCTCTTCGTCCCCTTGTATAGCTCTTTCCTCTAGTGCTTGGGGGTCGTACGGGAACTCTACATGTTTCCCAACAGGCCAGACCTCAGCTCCCATCCTCTTCATGAATACAGGATCGGAAAGACCGATGGCGCACCCAGTTGCATGCGAGAAAGGAAGATAAGTGGTATCCAGATCGTGGGGGCGCCAACCTATGGTCATTGTATCCAGAGTTACAACTAGAGTGGTAAAGCCTGAGGCTTTCGCTCTTTTGAGAAGTGACTCTGTAATTTCTTCCGTGCGTGGCCAATAAAGCTGGTACCATCTTGCAGAACCTTCTCCATTTGCTTGGGCAACCTCCTCTATAGAACGGGTAGATGCACTACTCATAATGAATGGAACACCGAGAGAACCTGCTGCACGTGCACTTGCCAGTTCGGCCTCTGGGTGAAGTATACCCTGCACTCCGATTGGTGCTATTAGTAGCGGGCTCGGATAGTTCTTTCCAAAAAGTGTTATCTGTGTTTGAAATATTAATAATTAGCACTAATTTCCAGTGAGTTTCTATGATTATCAGCATACTTCAACATTGCGTTGAGTAGCGTCGCGCAACATGCGAGGTATAATTCGCCATTCGTCGAACGCCTCACGATTGAACTTCTCTGTTGAATTTGTCCCTGCACCGCCAAATACATAAAGATAGGCATCTAAATGTGCCGGATATATCATGCTCAGCATCAAGTGAATTAGGTATAACCCCACAGAAAGTGAATCACTAGTGTTTCTTACCCATTCTATCCTTCATCTTCTTCTTAGCACGTTCCTCTACTCCCTTGACCGAGACGGTACCTAGCAATGGGACTCTTTTGTCTTGGTAGGTTTCTATCATGTACTTCGACCATCGGTTGGAGACTACTGGAGAGGGTTTTTGTTCATTATTACTAGCCATTTATCACGCAAAAGGAGTATAGAAATCAAGTTTGGGTGTATGAAGGAATCAACTTATGCGAAGTAGAGAGAAGAACGAGCTCTCTTTATACATGCATAAATATATATTATAATATCAGTCATAAGAACAGGGTTATCTAGTCCTGGGAAAATTATTGACCGACAAAAATAATTTTGGTAGAAAATAAGTAAACATCTTCACATCGTCCGTGTTTCCCGAGTGGTCATGTGTGATCAATAGTGTTCGTAGTTCAATTTTGTAACGGATACCATTGATGAAATCTAACTCTTGAATTCATGTGCTTTATGCTCGCTTATATAGACTAATAGAGTTCAGCCACCCGTGTTTGCTCAACGGTTCTCACGCCACCATATTATGACTTGAAAATGCGTCTCTAAAATACGAACATTTGAGGAAATAGAAGAGATGGGTCCAAAAGGGAAGTAAAAATACACTTATACTCAATATTCTGGATGTTATGCGTTGTTCTCCGGATAGTACTCAGTTAAGAAGGTGTATGAACTAAATTATCATTTTTTTGTTGATTAAATGGGAAGATATTTTTATTCTGACTGTGTATAAGCCTCTTTAATAAAACGATTCATGGATGACATGCTCCAAGATGTCACATACTAGCTCCCAGTAAAATGACTCGTGGCATCGATTATCAAGTCCGCGGACAAGCATAAGAGTTGAAGTATTTTGCCCACGAACCTGTATATAACTGTGTATCAACAACAAGAACCACACAACGATTATGTATTAAAGTGAATTAAGAGATACGCTAATTTATGGTTTCATACACAGAGATACGAGAATGTAATTACTTATAGAAGAATATACTAATTATTATGGATGGAAATCTCGGATGACACAAGTGGATAGTGAATATAGGACTTTCTTTCCGATAAATTTCCATAATAGTTGACACGAGGGACATTCTCCCTAAGCCAGTGAGAACTGTAAGTGTCGCAAATACTAAGAGTAAGTTCTTTAATGGGAAGTGGAAAGGGGGTATCCTTGTCCTTCTTATCCAATTGTCCCTGAGGAGGATGTAGGCGATCCTCCACAAGTTGCATGATAGTTCCAGTACTCAAGTTGAAGCACCAGGTTAAGTCTAAATATTGTAAGTAAGGGCATAGAGCTTTGGGACGCTCTTTCCCATCCCATCCTTTACCCATCCTAAGAGCATTGATTATTATATTCTCGCCAAACTTTTCATCGAATATGCAATGGAACATACTGAAACTTCGAATGTTCTCGGATTTACTCAATAAGTCTATGGTAGTCTCAGCATACAACTTTCCGCATCTATTAAATGAAAGGACCTTGAGGCCTTTTAATAGACACTCTTTGTTGTCGCTCAGATACTCCAAGTTTCTAGAATCCGCACCACATAGGCTCAAAGATTCAAGAACGGGAAAATGGGTCCGATCGAAAAATTCTTCCAAAGCATGTTCCTCTGTCATAAAGAGATTTAGTTCTCTCAAGTGTCGTAGTTCCACATGATCGGATAGAAGTGGGTCACCGAAGCTGTGATGAGAGAGGCCATGCAAGGTTAGGCGCTCAAGCCTGGGATTGTTGCGCAAAACCCCCAAAATACCGTGATTCGAGAGGAGTATATTTTCCAGCTTTAGCTCGAGAGAAGTTAGTGAAGCGCATGATTCCAGGAGTTTTGTTGGTATCAATGAGTTATAGGCCTCAATATATAGCGATCTCATGTTAGAGGTATTGATGAGCTCACTACCATCCCAGAAATATCTATTTTCGCATTCATCCATAAAGATAGATAAGTGAACAGGAGATAACTTGTTAATAACTCCTGGAGGAAATACTTCGCTGAATTCTTCTGCATCTCCCTCATATACCAGCTGTAGATCTTTTATAAAGTTCCAGAACTCCTGGTGTGTATCTTTGGCTAGTCTTGAGTCTAGCCTGTGAGCGTAATCGTCTGCGATATATAGTCGTGAGAATAGTCCTCCGGAACGCGAAAGCCATGCATCAATCATTTCCTCCGAACTTGATTCATGTAGAAGGAAGCTTCTCCAAAATAAGGGGTTCCCGTGTATAATCCTGGACCAACGTGGACAAACAAGACAGAGAAGCATTTGCCGCTCTTCTATCTTTCGAACCTCGTCAAACATTAAATTTTTATCCGGTCTGAGTTCTTTAGTAGAGCCCTGTATTCTACCCTCTCGTCCTAGATATTCTTCAAATATCATAATAAGTATCTCTGTGGGGAGCCTTCCAATATAGTTCCGAGAGGCTTTTAAGTTAACAGAGGCCACTATCTTCTTTATATCTTCTACTTTTGTCAACTGCCTTTTGTTTGAAATGCTAAGTGTCTGGATATGGTACTCGAGGACACGAAGTCTCGCCGAGGCATCCTTGAATGCATGGTCTGAAAGAAGCTTACAGCAAAGAGAGTATCCCTGAATGGTCGTTAATACGTCAGTTACTCAAAAGTATGGTGAGGAGTGATGACATGAGGATGAACTCACCTGTGTTGAATACGGGTCAAGTTCGATTAACCGTATTGACTCATCAAAGGCATCGTAGAAGTCATTGCATCTTTCCAGGATGCTCACGCACTTGCTATTAGTAGCATTCTCTCTTCTAGTACAGGACTTCTGTCGGGTGATTGTCAAAAGCAAGCCTTGAAAAGGATAATAAGGGTTTTGAACTAACCTTTGTCAATTGTTTAACAGTATCAAAAATGTTTCCATGCCGGATTCGGGAAGCTAAAAGGCTGAATACATTCTTGAGAGACATGTCGCTTCCTTTAGTCAAAGATGATCCTAGATGATGACTAGTGTGTTGGGGGGAGGGGAGGGGGGATGGATGATAGTCAGGTTAAGTGGTTTCGGTGGTTTAAGTCTTAAAAGAACTTTAACCGTGAGATTGTTATGTCATAAAAGTCATTACCCATATATCAAATTTCATTGTATAATTCAAACATAAAGAGATACCTATTATCATAGTAACACATTCTGCCTCGTTGTTGACATGAGGAAGGTTTTAAAATGATATTCATATACGAAGACATTGGTACCATATTCATAACAAAGCGGACCAAGATCGAGAATCGGTAATCTCCCATGCTCCATAACATAGAAGTCCTTCACACAATTGTTTGGGTTGTACCCCTCGGCAAAGCGCATAGAAGCCTTTGAGCTAAGGTCGGGGCACACTCTTCTTTCCTATCAGTACGAGTGCACGTTTAACATAGCTCTGAGGTCCATATGATAATGGAACAAATGAACCCATATTTATGATTACATCGGGTCTCGAATTGCGGCGTACGGTTGTATCTCCGGAACGAAACTAAAGGATGGTGGAGCCATTAAAATTGCAACAAAGGGAGTACGAGGACGTGAGCACTGTTTTATCCCAGCCATTGGCTACCCTCTGAGTTCATCAAGCTGAAATTGATGGTACTAGCTTCCATATACAACTTTCAAGGCGATAGGATAAGTTCTTGCTTTGAGATCCTTCTGTCTTTCGCTTTTCCACTCTTGCCGTTGCAGAGTCATGGAGCCGCAAAATTACAGATCCGTAGCATATGCTTTCTCCTTAGTGAAGGAGCTGTCCATGAAAAGTGCTGGATAAAAGCGTTTACCATAACACCTGAGTTAGTTTTCACTATAAGATGATGTACTTGATCTGATTTTACCATGACATGCTTTCAATATATGTTAACATCCCTAGTGTCTCTCTCAGCTCAAGTCCACTTCAAAATCTGATACTTAATTGTATTTTTAGTTATGTATTTGAATAATTGATGAGATCACATACACCACATCACCCCCAAAGTCCGTAACTCGTTCAGATCGCTCTTAGACTAGCTGCAAAACATTCACTGGAAAAGAGTCTCTCTCTCTAACCTCTAATAACTCATAATTGAATGTGCGGTTCAAAGGTTTACGTCTGGGCATATGATCCTGCGGACTTTCAATTACAAGTTTGTATCTATACAGTGAAGGACACGCGCAGTTCACGCTAAAATGATAATAATGAAATAAGTAGTTGCGTTTATGACTCCATCTCTCTAAGGAGCACAGACATACCAGGACCCTTTGGCATTCTGTGATCGCTGAATGCATTCGTTAAAGCTCCGGCATCCTTAACGGATAGTTCATTAAGACATATGTACTTTACTTAGCTTCGGAAGATAGTACAAGAACAGGATTTACTGACCAACTCGAACATAAGGATTCTACCTACCATGAAGCCGCTTCAAAAATATATGCGTTATCCTGTGTGGGGTGGATCGGTAACAATCACATTTGATACCTTCAATTAAATTGGATCAAAATAATTGGCAAGAGGATTCCAAGGGGAAGAAGGCAGGTGATAATAATGAGAGACGGAATCAAGTAGACAGCGAGTTGCCTGAAGTGTGTATATCTGGAGGCCTGTCTATAGCGGGAAGAAGAACATAGTTGGGGTAAAACTATCATAGCATAAAGTATGTAAGTGGGAAGATCGACTCTGTGCTCATAGCGTGTGTAAATTGCATGGCCAAGCTGTAACATCAAGTTATAAACGTATTACCTTGGAGAAACAACGAAGCCAACATACCAGAGCACATAATATTGGCTGGGAATAGCGTTTTTCGGAAACATTACAAGAGACTCCGAAGCGAGTTTGAAGTAGTATACATGGTGCAATTGTTGATTGTGGGGTTGTTTTGGTTTCACTGCGCATTGTATACGCTATCAAAGTATAAAATATAAGACAACTACCATATGCTGCGTACGCGTGTAATGGACTAAAATCCGGCCAATCACATATGGCTATTATGGGTGGGCTCAATATCGTTTTCGTTGAGCAATGAATGCAGGATCAAGAAATGTCTGCAAAAATTGATAAGTGGTTAATTTACTACTAGCAAACGAAATCATGACACCCTACATACATAACCTTTTACCGGGCTTATAATTTCGCAACTCAGAATGCAATATGTTTTTTGTATTTCACGCTCAGCATCATATCACATCTTGAGATGAAGATTAGGACTTTGAAGTGTGTTAGGGGAATAATATGAAATGATCGTAGCCCTCCTTATTTCATGCTTGAATCCTATATATCCAAAAAGAAGATACAACAGAAGTTTTCACTGAAAGATGCTAGTATGCTGCAGCAGGATTAAAAAAAAAAGCGTACGTATACAAACATTAAAAGAAGCATACCGGGCTTGTTGAATACACGGTCTGGGATGTCTATTGTTTCATATTGCATATTAAAAATTTGAAATATTATTGAACACAAGGAGAAAAATATTGCATGATCTGTGGTTACATGAGATACACCAATTAGTTCAGTGAGCCATTTTGGGAATGATAGCTTGTAAGAGCTTGTCCATTCTGAATAAATCTACTAGTTGTACCCGTACTCCTTCACTCTGTCTGTGATGAAGAGGGATTGGTTCATCTCCCTCTCCGGAGATATACACCTTAGCGGCCGGCACGAAATTCTTTAGTTGTTTGAGAATATCTTGTTTTATGGACTCAGGTTTAGAATAAGTCAGAAGAACAAGGTGTTGTAGCATAGGACAGAGAGACTCTCCCCCGTGATCTTCGGCACTTGTCCCCCCAGAACTTTGATTATTCCACAATAATCTTCAACATGACGAAAGCCTCCCAATGTTAATCTTCGGAGCTTAGTATATTTACGAAGTAATCCAATTGTTGCATCAACAGGAAGGGATCTGAAGGTCAGCGATAGGTTCTCGAGATTCTCTGCTAGATTCATTTGCCCAGCTAGGTAACCAATGTCCGTTGTACTTGCATCATAAAGACAAAGGTCGTGCATCGATTCTCCAAGACTTAATCTCTTTATAAATCTGTGCAATACTGTAAGAAAGTGCCTTACCTCCAGCTTCCGCAAGCTTTTAAGTTCTACAGATTGTGGGGTCGAATCATATTCTGTGACGGCTCCTCTGGAATCAACTAGATAGTCAAGAGAAAGATATTCCAGGTTTGGGGTGCACTTTAGGCAGTTGATGACGTCGCGTATTGGTAGTTGGCCTCCAAGAAGAAGAGAGGTTAAATATTTGCATGAACCAATGGGGCCAATAGGCGTCTTAAAATTCGGTGTTTGCATGTCTAGTAAAGTGAGTTTGGAGGTATCAATACATTCCTCGATATCCCTCCAAAGGTTATCTCCCGTGCTTGATTTGTGGTCTTTCGAATGTATCGTCAAACTGACCGGAGTCAGTTTATCACTTCGTATTGGAGCCAAATTCTTTATAAAACCGCTGGACTCTTTTCCATGGTCCAAAGATAGGTGTTTGATATTTTTCCGGTATTTCTTCATAGTATCCCCCATTGTTCCTGAGTTCAGGGTGTGATTCGCAGTATATAGGCTACCAAGCGTCTTCATATAGAGTATGTGCTCAGAGTAAATGATAAAATCACGGATAATGCTTGACCAATATCTGCAGACGGACTCGAGATGATCTATCCTCGTAGTATACTCGAGAATTTCTTCTTCGATTGTCAATCGACCCCTTCCACGGCCCTTTCCCTCTATATCTATCAAGAATATCTTGATTATGATTTCAGGAGGAAGTTTATTAAAATAGTCCTTCTGTGGTTTTGCCTTATAACAATAGAACGTCAGGTGGTAACATACAGAGAGGTATTGTCACTTTGAGCTAACCTTCTCGACGGGCTGTTCTCTACGTTGACCATGAAAAGCAAGTTTAGATTTAAGTCTACCCTTGGTCATGGTGTTAATTTATGTGAGCTGCAGAAATACGAGTGATGGGTGGTAGGTAGCTGAAGAGGGTCGGTGGTCAATAATTTATATTTGACTGTGCAGCGTGGGGAAATGGTTATGTCATAAGGCCACCACATATCATTCGTATTATTTAACAATAAGCACCATCTGTTTGTTGTATTCTTTCATGCTTGATCTTGAGGAAACACTCGCTTATGTACTAATGTCTGTCTTCCTTTCGTATACCCACCTATATTTCATGGAAAAATATCAGCGATCTCGTCACTCTGCACAGAATCCATCCACTGCCAACTGTATACTATCTATCAGACTAAGGAAGTTGATACTGGGTGATAACTAAGTCACGGTTTCATAGATATCACAGTTATGAGCCCGGTAGGAGTACATAAGCAACAGGTACTGCCAAAGGACTCTAAGCATGCTGAGTGATCAGAGTAAGTGTAGAGTTTTATGCGCCTCTCTCTGTTTGTTCTTACCACTCGCATACAAACGTCAGAGAAGTGCTATTTAATCTACGCTGGTTGCCTTCATACTGATACTACGGGCTATATCAGTTCAAGAGATTGAAGAATATATATGCATGCTTGATATATATTGTCAGATTCTACTCCGCTGATCTGGTATCTGATTTCTGAGGGAAAGAAAAGGCGTCATGTATCGTCCTACATCGTGCATAGTAGTCACTTAATAGTATCACACTGATAATTACACCGAGTATTATAGTATAGTAGTTGCAATGAAGTAATCATGTACACAACTGCTTTATACTGTGAAGTGGATAATATCCTTATAGTGAGTTCTTGCGTCATGACATTAAAGTATTTTCAGACCATTTTCCCAATTATCAGAATTGTACCACTCTACATGAAGCATATCGGTTCTCTGAGTCAAAAGTGAGACAAAAGCTCGCGTTTTGGACAGCGCAAGGGCTTCGTTAGCATACCCTTGAGGCCCAAATCTAAAATGGAATGGATGCAGCCATGTCTATGACGGCCAGATCTTGACACTAATTTCAGGTTGCTATTATTTAAAATTAGGCAGTGGTCGAGCCATTCTGGATCTAAGGAGAGGCGGGATTTAACTTGGTTCCCTGTGCACTACATATGAAGGTGTGTTCTTTCCGGAATAAAGCTAAAGAGTAACAAAATTTGAAACGCATTAGTGCTACGGTGACGAAGAGATAATAGTGAGACAAACTTCTCTCCCTTCTATCGACCACCTGCTCCCGCTTCAAGGAGCACCCTCTAAGAGTGTCATAAGTTTGTATCTGAGTATTCTTATATAGAGATAGATTAACTCAAGATATCAGGAACAGAACAGACATATAATAGTTTAAAATAGGCAATTTTGCAATTTTTAAAGTATCGAATGGGTTTGCCTTCAATTGGTGGGACGTTGGTATAAAACTTTTCTTAGACTCTCATATTCTTTGAGATTTCTAATAAGGAGATAAAACAAAGAACTCGGTGCGATGGAAATAGTACCCTGACTGGCGATGATTGCAAAGACCATTACCCATCAGATTATGTAGCATATAAGCTGGCATCTTATGATGATGATACGTCAATATATACAAGATGGTAGAATAAGTCTGTGTCATGAGAACTTTTGACGATTCCTTACCCTGGTTGAAACAACTCCGCGATGTCGGGATGTACTCTTTGTATTCGATGAGAATCTGTCAATTAATGGAAAATGTTGCACGGTAATTGTTGTATGAGATAAATGAGTATGATCAATATATTAACAACCATAGTTCGTTGATTATAGCCCATACTCCTTGGTTATCTTCAGCATCTCCCATAAGCTCAGATCCGCCTCAAAGCTGGAATGGGTTGGATCCATACTACGAGTCAGAGTATTGTGGCTGGCTGACCGTGGATAAACCTCACGTCATTTAGCACACTGAAAGCATTCCTTGTAAATTCTTTTTTGGCTAAGTCAGGCATAAGAAACACCGTTATGAGACGACTCATAGTAAAGAGAGTAGAGGTATCACTGTCGTCTGTCCGGAGAGTGGGCCATTCGAATATTCTGTTATTTCTGAGACTCGTTGCAATGCACGCTTCGGATGAGAACTGCGGTCAAGTTAGATGCGTTGGTCTAGGCATATGGTCTTATGGACCTCGGGTAGCAGATACACTGCGGGTTCTGCATACCACAATATCGACCCAAAGAAAGGAGCATATCCCTTGTCCTCATTGACTCATCCGGGTTAGAAAGGTTACAAGGGCAGAAGCTACTCTTATAATCCATCAATATGCGTTTCCCACAGTCCGTGTCAGTGGTTTACGAAGGCCGCTCATTTTCTGTCACTTTAACTTGTGCGAGATGTTCGCAAGGAAATAGTAAGAGGTCTTAAAGGATGTAAACAATAAAGCAGTCATACTCACCGAGACTGACTATTGTCGTGCTGTAGTATAATTAGTATAATACTTAGTATTGTAAAAACTGAATAAGTAACACGCGTGCGTAACATTTTTATATCAGATCAATTGTCAGCAAATGCAGATCACTGGGCTCATATTCATACACTCATCATCCTCGACATCCTCAAACACATCCACCTCAAAACATGTAAGTAAGTCTGAAAATTATGAACACACCCAGTCCTCATCGTCTCTCCCACCGCTAGAAAAATGCAATATCCGGGAATGAATGTCAACCGGCCTGGTCTCGGTCTACGTCCGCAAATGCCCTCTTACGGTCAAGGTCCATCAATGATGACTCTAGCTCAAAGACAGGCTCAAATGTCTCGCCCACCTCCACCTCCAGAGACTACCGTCTTCGTTGGTTCGATCTCTGGTGGTATCACAGATGCATTCCTCACACAACTCCTCAGTGTCAGTACTTCCATCCTTTTCATTCCTTTCGTAGCCTTTCATTGTCTTTCACGAACTGACACAATACTTCACACATAGGCCTGTGGCTCATTAAAACAACTCAAGCGACTCTTGACACCTGCTAATAAGCCACAAGGATTCGGATTCGCAACATTCGAAGACCCTGAGAGCGCAAGGCGTGCAATCAAACTCCTGGATGGGGTAGAGCTTCCTGGAATGGATGGGGCGGAAGACAAAAAACTACTGGTCCGTCGTGTACATCTATTTGTTCAATATGATTTACGTCGCTCACCTTTTATAGCTGCGGACGGACGAAGACACGAAGGCGAAGATGAATAGCTACTTCTCGACTCGATTTCAGACTGATGTCGGTCTCTGTTCCTTCTATCTATGTTTTTCTTATACTAACAGGATTTATAGACTCAGGCGGAAGATGCGATAGTAGCAAAAGCGAAGGAGCAGATCAACAAACTGCTAGAAGACATCAAAAAGGAGCATGCTGAGGCGACAAGCGGGGGCAAGATTGTACCTGCGACGGTTGCAGTACCTCCTCATCTGCATGACCTGCAGGAGGCAGACCTACCTGAGACACAGCGAGTACTGGTGATGTCTGAGATTCAGCTGTTCCGGGAGCGGTCTGCAAAGCGGGAGCAACAGAAGATGAAGGAGCTCCCGAAGATAACATTGTCGACGGACCGCGTCAGAGAGAATGGGGAAAATCACAAAGACAGGGGAGTCCCGCAGACTCGGTATACAATAAGCCTGTTGGATTCGTGAAGGAGGGTGGTAGTGGTGGTAGTGGTGGTGGGTCTAGTGATGGAGTTCAGAAGACAGACCTTGAGTTGGAGGAAGAGAGGAAGGAAGCACGGAGACGAGATGAAATGAATTCATTCCGAGATGTGAGCTGGCTGACTACTATTCCTGTCTGACATTACTGACTAATGAACAGCGGGAACGACGATATGAGCCTCGTGAGCGAGCGCGGATCAGTGCAATGGAACGACTACTTGCACGGCAGCGGGCAGTGAGAGAGGCAGAGGAACAAGACAGGAGGGAGATGAAATCTCGTTTGCATGTTTGGGACGATGATGAGAGTGACGAGATGTTCTACGTCGACCGTGCGAAGTGGAGAGCACAGAGGAGTAGGCGACTAGCGATAGAGGAGGCAGAGGATGAGAAATCGCGGATATACGAAGAACGGGAAGCAGAGAATCTTCGTCGGGAATCGGAAGCATTCCTTGCACGGCAGATGGATGAGCTGCAGGCACTTGCGGATGAGCAGCGGAAGGCAGGAATGTTATTAGACGACGGAGCACCTGTTCGTCTGAATGTATCTCTTCAGGCACAGCAGAGTGGTGAAGGGAAGCATGGACCGAGTGCTGCTGCAGCTGCATTTGCTGCTCAGGACGAGGAAGAGGAAGGAATCAAGAGACGTCGTGCACCACTTGTGAAACTAGATTTCAGTGCGGCTGAAGGAGAGAAAGCACGAGAACGTCTTGAGAAGATCCGTGGATCGATTCCGAATGATAAGGAAACACTTTTCCGAAGCAAAGTTCGTTGGGATGGATTGACGGATGTAAGTTTATGTGATGGCTTCTTAGTATGATTTTGGAGGATGGCTAACTCGGATTCAGCAATTGATTGACAGGAAGCTTGAGCCACTGGTGAAGCGGCTGATGGAGAAATATCTTGGAGAGCTTGAAGATGATGACCTGGTTCTGTTCAGTATGGAGCACTTGAAGGACCATAAAGGACCGCAGAAGCTTGTTGAAGGACTTGAGCCGGTATGTTATATAATGATTATGGAGTGTGATTATTCTGACGCGGTGTGCAGGTACTGGAGGAGGAAGCCTGTGAACTTGTTATTTCGTTATGGCGTCAAGTCATATTCGAGAGTATCGCATATGGGGAAGGATTGAATACGGAGAAGATGATGGTGGACTAGGTGCGTTCCTGTTTGGAACAAAGGTTCTTGACACTGTTAGTAGGTGAACATTCTGTGAATGCAACTTGCAATCACCTGCTAGCTACACAGAGTGTATGAGTGACGGATTTATCCTCGAATTTACGACCATCGAGAAGTTGTCAGTGATATACTTACCTTTCTTTTATTGCTTGGCCGATATGTACTCTTTTCTTTTACATCTAGATGTTGACTCTTATCTGACAAATCAGCTCTGTAACTGCTAAGTGATCCATCTTATCTAATAATGTGATTTTTCATTGATACTCAAATACTAATCGAGTAATACAATCTTATATCACAACCTGTATGTGAGTTGCAAATTGTCTCAAAACCTTTATTAACAAAAGAGGCGTCTCACAAGAAACGATTCTCATCATATTACCACTATTGAATGATTGTTATATCTATACCCTATACCCTATTACTCAAAAAGTGGGCTGTCTTAGTTATAACCATACTATTCTCGATTGGTTCCTTACATATGAAAGATTATCAGGGGTTTCTTTCGGAGCGTACGTAGAAAGCGGCTTGACTACTATCTACGTATTTCAGCCTTCCGTGAATCACACTATCAATCGATCCCTTACTAATGGAGAGTCGTGATATGTTATTTGCGACGTGATGGTGTATTTTTCGAGACATATATTCCAGAAGTTTATTTAGATAAGTGTAATCCTTTATTTTTCTGAAAAATAATCCAAGCCACTTCATACAATAATTTTGCCATTGACAATTTGAGAAGAGTCTAATACTCGGATAGCTTCGTGTGCGGCCTTGATCCCACTGGCCATCATGGCTCCAAAAGTTGGGCCCATGCGGTTTGATCCATCGTGCTCAGAAAGCTCCATCCCTATTAAAAAGTGTAAAATTTGATTAGTTGAAAGTCTGCTCCATCCGTTCAAACGCAATTGGATTAAAACATAGACGAACCTGTCATGATTAATCCTGGAACAACTTCACGGGTCCTATTCACTATTGCGGGTTCAGCACGATTCATGTCTAATCCACGCATATTTCCGAGCTCCTTCAAGAGACCAGTGCTAACAAGTCGTTTAGCAGAAAATGCACCCATTGGACCATCATGTCCTGTAGCAGAGATGATCACCGGGGCAGTGATAGTGTTTGGGTCCATGCATGATTGCGTGTCATGGTTTAAAGCGACCAGAGTCCAATTCGTCACGACACCCCCAACACGCTGTGCTCCTGAACTATCTTCACGAACTATGAGGTCCTCTACTGCTGTTGCATTCATAAGTACAACCTTTTTCAAAGGATCAAATTATCAGGTTCAATGAAGTAAGAGGGCTTAAGAGAGAGAAAAGTTCTAGAACATACATTTGGGAAGGATAACACTTTAGACAAGATCGTAGATGTAAAGAGCGCTGCATGTTTTACAACAACGTATGCACCTTCATCCTCAAAGGGGACACCGATCTCAGTGAGAAAACGTTCTGCCGGTTTGCGTACAACCATGGCAGACATTAGTTGACCACCGAGCCAAGCACCTCCCCGGGAGCAACATTAGCTTCAAGAATGGTAATCTTCAAGTCGGGTCGAGTCTTTGCTAGATGATAAGCACAGGATAAACCTGCGCTGCCAGCTCCGACAATCACAACATCCGAGACTGCACGTTCGTACATCGTTGTGAAATACCTTTTACATAGTCAATCAATGTCAAGAGTTAGAACACTAATAATCTTGTTCATAATCTTAGGGTCCACTGACCTTTTGATCATTGCTCGGGAAACATCCGCTTCTTCAATCGGTGCAAACCGATAGTTTCCCATGTAGTCCTCTAAGCCTTTATCATCATAGGTTACCCCATTTCCATTTACTCCTGAGTCATTCTGTTTCTTAGAAAGTATTTTATCGCCAGATTCTGAAGTAAAGGAAGGTGCAAGGGGTACTGGTGCCATGACTATTGTCTTAAGGGAGAAATAAACAAGAAAAGACTAGGCCTCACCCTTTTTATCTGTGTTTACTAACGGTGGGTACCGAGAAAGAAGTCCCTATGACGTTGATATTGACGAGACTGTGGGTATGTATGTATGAATGTGAAGAAAATTCCTTAGGTGATTGGACGATAGCCTAGTCCGAAAACTCATTGGCATGGGGAGAAACTGTGTTCTCTCAGGAATCTACCCAGCCCATTCAATGGAAATAGAAACTGAGTCAATGCAAAAGTTTACGAAGCACAACCCCAAAAATGGAGTTTCGTGAAGTATGTGATTTTGTTAGCAGCAACTTGTTCGCTTTCTTAACTCCGATGGAAAGCGGTGGGCCGATTACAGCCCCCCCCCCAAAAAATAAGGTTGTATAGATGAATAAGGTAGACTGGGATATCTTACGGATAGATTTGTACACTGTATATTATAGGTGTATATGAGTCTGTACAGATGGTATATCATGTTTCTGTTTTTGGCTTGCTTAAGGAGTCGATTTCATCTTGCGAAAGACCATTTAACCTTTGTAGTAGATAGTCCACCTAAAGAAGAAAGAAGTATCGAAACATGTTGATTGAATTTTTTGTCCAGTTTCAGATAAATTGAATCTTACCTCTACTTCCTTCGTCAAGGGGATAATATAATGCTCATATAGATCAACAACGCTCTCCACATCGATTTTACTATCCTTCGACTCCGAAGGGGAATTGATGGGCTGTCCATCAATCCCGACTTCTTGTCCATATATCCTCGCCTTATTACGAACGCGATGTAACAACTTCCTCTCCACCTCGGGTTTCGTGATCAAAGCAGCCAACGCCTCCGGATTTGGATTCAAGATGTGGGGTATGAAGGCAGCAGGGTCTGCACGGAACTTGGACTCACTAACGAATTTACCGTAGTGAACTCTTTTGCTAATAGCCTGTAAGACTTCGACGTCTATAGTTGCAGCGCTCCCATAGTTCCCATCATCTTCGTATTCGTCGTCACCAATCACACCTTGAGCCCTACGTGCTGCTGAAAGTTGGAGCGTCGCGAGTTTGGTTATACGAGGGACGATGGAACGTATATATAGTGACTTTATAGATGGATTTACGTTCACCGTGTTTGGATGCAGGAGCGAGGGATATTTGAGTGATGGTAAGATAGGTTTTGGTAGCTCCGAGCCGGTGTAAATGGATATTCATCTGGGCTAATTCAGAGGAGCGGTTTCAACAATAAAGCATATATTAGCTTGCGATTCTTTATCACATTTCAAGTCATGCCAAAGCACGTTAGAATCATTTACCTCGTGTATCTTCGTGCTTTTGCTATGAATCATAGAAAGGAGGAACATATATGATTTTAGTCACCTCTTTCATATGCATATATCTCATACAACACACACACAACTCCTTCGGAAAAAGATACTCACCATGAAACGTTTCTGTTTCTTTCAAGAACCAATCAAACCAACTTCCTTCAAAGCCGATTTCCTGCAATTCTTTAACACCACCACGCTCATAGATACGCGGGTTGTGTGCGAACTGAGCTCGCTCGATAAGCGAGAAGATGATCGTGTCTTCAAGACGGATCAGAACTGAACGTATGCGCTCAAGCGATAAGGGGTCGCCCCCTGTCATAAAATTCTGCTGCATCTCTATGAGATGTAGCCTGCGTCGGCGATAGTCTCGCAGTTTTGGAGTATGGTTGAATTAGAAGATGAGATAGGGAGCAATCCTGCACTTGGTTCTTATACTGTATACGAGCTTGTTGCGGATAAAAAGAGAGGATGACGGCCGCAGTTAAGGATGTATTAAACATGACTCAGGACTCAAAAGCCATTCAGTTTACCAGAACACACAATCAAAGGTAAGCGGCTGCTCATACAACGATATAATTTTTTCCTTAAAAAAAGAAGGGCACAACTTCATTGCTAGAAGAACAACCTAACACATGGTTAACATATACCTAGTGGTAGAAAATCAGCTAATCAGAGGGTGAAAAGAAGAAGAAAAATCAAGTAAGTGTACAAAGTAAGTAGTCGTTAATAGCAGTTAAACACAAGGATGGTGGGATCCATTTCAGGATATCTTCGGCTAGAAAACGGGATAGAGGGAAATTTCGATTACCCAGCAGGTATGAGAGAGGGAAAGCTCTCAAGAGAGGAATGGTAAGGTCAATTAAGAAGTGATATAAAACAGAGAGAAAAGATGGACAGAGAAAGTGTCCGCCAGGGTATAACCATAAGTTGGCCTAACAAAATGAATAAAAAACCATTTATGCAAAACAGAGAACCAACGAAAAAAAAGGTATATATGAATGAGAAAAAAAACAAAGAAATCAATCCAGTTGAAGGAACGGAGGGAAATGTGTACGGTAAGACAACATATAAATCAGAGCCCTAAGTCTACATAGACGAAAGAAACATGTTATGAGAGCAGTTCCTGTTTCTTAAAAACGTCTCTAAATACCTTCCAAAAGACGTTTACGATCTTCATCACTGATATTTCGGGTCGCACGTCTGGCAAGTAATTTTTCAGTTCTGAACTTTTCATAGAGAACTTCTTTGGTATTTGTTTTGAGGACCTGAGGAAACAAAGTAAGAAAATGAGCCTTTAACTTTGCTAAAATAGTAAATTTACCTTGAAATGAGTGGACAATATAACATTCCGTAACGCAGAGAAATCGCAATGTACAGGATCAAGTACATCAACTGATCCCCATCTGAATTTACGAACGAAGACGCCTCTAAGGTCCCTAGGCGTCTGTACAAATGGTGTGAAATGGTCAGTTGAAGGAGACTTCTTCAAACTAGCAGTTGGCGTCGGGGTTCCATTGGTTTCGGAGTCAAGTTTATCTCCATTGGCAGTTACAGGCGTAGTTGGGGTTTGGGCAAATGCACTATCAGCGGAACAAGCAGAAACAGGTCGCAAGGGTGGTGGTGCCTTGAGTGCACGACGGACACGAGATGTCTGCTCAGGCATGATCACTGCGAACGGCATCAAATCTGACAGGCTAGGGCTATCCTTTGAGAGTTGAGCTGCACTAAAGCGGACATTTGCAAGACTGTCAGGGTCAATCATTTCCAAAGGCATAGGTCCACGTTTGTCGTCAAAGACACTTTGTTCAAGACGAGAGCGAGATGTCGAACGTGTAGAGAGCTTCCGCCTCTGATTAAGCTTGATCACTGGTCGCGAACGTCTTTCATCTTCTTCGCTTTCTTCACTACCAATGCCCTCGTCTGTATGTTGCCCACTCCCATTTGAAGTCGTAGTGTTCGAAGGACTCATACTCTCTGTACTCTCCTCTGCACTCGCAGTAGTCGAGAGTCTACTGGATTCATTATGTTCTTCATCGACCTTGGCGAGCCCAAATACACCAAATTCAAGCTTGGCTTCATGCAAATCACGACGAATCGCGAGTTTGACAGAAGCTAACTTCTCATCAGTCAGTACATCCGCACGTGCCACAACTGGCAGGACATTGACACGCTCCGAGAGACGACGGATAACACGTAAGTCAGCGGGCTCCATTGTGAGCCTTCTGATCCTCTTCATTAGCAGGAGGTGTATCAACAACTGTATCTGTTGACGGAAGATGAGTTGAAATTGGAAGTAAGAAACCTAACAATGTCCATTTACTCACTTCCGAAGGAACTAGGCTCCATCTGTCGAGACGCGGGAGTCTTGATTGAATCAGGATCAATCATGTAAACGCATCTAAAATTTAAAACGTGAGAAATAGCAATACTACGTAAGTACTAGAGAGATGCTAACAAGTGAACATGTTGATCGCCCTTGCTCTTCCGAACGACTTTTGCTTCCTGTGGAAGTGGTCATTAAACGAAGGCACCGAATTTCAAATTTATATCTAATCCATACCTCGTCCATAGTATCCGCATATTGAAGATCCAAGTATTTCATTATAGATGATAGTTGCCTTTCCAACTTCAGTTCGTGTCCTTCATGAAAATCGAGTCCGGGAGTGTCAATAACTGAGAGCAAGATGCGATCAAAACGTGATTCGCAAATCTCCACACAAGCTGTATCAATCCTTTCTGTCCGCTTGCTGCTAGAACGAAGGAACTGATCAATGGACGCGCGCTGCTCGGGTGTCGCGGCGGGTGAGATGTCTGCCGTATCAATGAGAAGCCGAAGGAGTGAGCTCTACGGCCGAATGTTCGTGAGAAGCTTAGAAACAAGGTCGCATGTAACGAAGGTCTACTCACCTTGCCAGTACCCTGTGCTCCAGCAACCATGAGATTAAATGCCGGAGCGATTCGTTTACGAATGCTATGATGAGTATGCCGTGTTCGAGATGAATGGGGCGTGCCAGCACGGTCACCTGGCTTTGAGCTGAAGGCAGATGGAGGATGTGGTTGGGACATATACAGAGAAGCTATGGGTCCAGCGGACCTGCCGCCATCCCGTATGCCGGAATCCCTGCTAATAGACTTGCGGAATGGTCTGTGGAATGGGATTGCAACATTCTGGTCTGCGGATGAAAACGAAACTTTGGTTGCACCCGGAGCAGGAGTCTGTGGTGGTGTTGAACGAATTGCAGCAACATCAACGAGGTCCGAAGGCCAAGCTACACCACCAGAGGCCATCTCTGGTAGTGATGGAGAAAGACGAAGTTCATTGTCATCGTCGAGGTCGTTCTTCGACTTTTTCTTTCCAGACTTTGTGCCAAAACCAAGTACCATCGTTGTGAAAGAGTAGAGTAAAGAATGACAAGAAGTGACAAAGGGTGATGAAGCACTGCTCTGATCCACAGAACGTTTGCTTGGTAAGTTGCTGTTTCCGTCGTTGCTATGTCCTTCAGCGTCGCTATTGTCGTCGTCGCTGTGCTCGATGAGAGTTACGCCAATTCAAGAAACTAGCAGACCTCGTGGGTCCTGATTACTAAAAGCGGGAATTTTGTTATCAAGTCACGCGTCCAGATCTAGTATCTCAGCACACTATCTACAATCTATTTATAATTGAATCCGGAATCTTAACAACTACAATTATCACTTTAATGTGAAGTTTTAATTCCGATAAAATGAGTTTAGTTGCTCACATGTGTATTTCACATCCATTTGTTTATGTTTTACATGTAGGCCTCCCCAAGAGTAGCTTTTCACAGTTAGAATATTATATACGGGTGTGTGGTTGTACCTGAATGTGTGTGTGAATATAGATCTGACTAAGATCAACGTCTTCTTGCACTAGCACTTCTTTTAATCTTTATCCTTATACGGACTACCCATGATTGTTGAGTTGAGACATAACCTCACTTCGTTGCTCCCTAAGGGGACGCACCAACAGCTAACCGAGATTCGAATAAAAATAACGATGTCTGAAGGCTCATGATCCATTGTGTTGAATTTTTTTGAGTTAGTATTATCACTACATGACCTCCTGCCGAGCTTGCTAAATTGAATTTATAAGGCACGTTTCTTATTTTTTTTTCCATGTGGCGACATGGTACACTAAGGGAATGAGTTTATGGTCTGAGACGTAGGAAATAGCTGGTTAACTATCAACAGATTATGCATCTAAGCGTAACTCACTGGGAAGGCCGTGTCAGGTTCCCACAATTTACAGAGTATGTTATTCAAGTATATGATTGTCGATTATACGCATATATAGTAACAAAAAAAGTTAAATGTAGTAAAACTAACACCGAAAATCACATCCAAAACTCCAGGAATACAGAATACTATTATGACGTGTATGAAGAGTATCAAATAAAATACACCATTAGAACCCTCTACGTTGGAAGTTATAAGTTCTACTAATTCATTCATGATAAAAAGAATCACATACATTGTTTAGATGGAAAAGAAATTCAAGCCCTATATAAACTCCAGACTCTAAGTGCGGCACTATGTGGATCTGAGTCCGACTTTGACGCCTTTGGCTTTGGCTTTGACTTTGATTCTTTTTTAGTCTTTTGGTCGCTGGGTGGTGATGGCACCGGGACGGCTGAGCCGCCGACACCATACCAAGAAGAGAGTGTACCGAACGCCTCTTCGTAGTTTCGTTCCGACTTTTCCGGTGACGTTGATGTCGGTTGTGTAGACAATGCAAGCGTCATTTCAGAATCCATAGATGAGCGTGGGTTCGAACTGGACTCAATCGAAGTGTTGGATGGTGTTGCCTCCGGTGAGGCGCTTCGTCCTTTTCGTAACATACGAGAAAGTGAAAATGAAGAAGAAGAAGATTTCGAGCCTTTCTTCGGTGTGAGATGAGGCTGAGAAGAACTTGGTTCAAGTCCGTACATATCTCTGAAGGCACTAGGAGCTATAGGAAGATTACGCTGAACAACTGGCATATTGTTAAGATCTGAGGACGTTGCGTTCAGGTGGATTGATTGAAAGTGGATGATTTCTGAAGGCAGTAGAACTGAAATTTCTTTGGGTGATGAGCAAATACGTTTTTGTGAAGCATACTTATATACAGGATAAGAGGATTGAAAAGAATTCCGTAAACACCGACCCATACATGTTTTGACTCATGAGATCAATAAGCACAGTCTCCTTTAATTAATGCACAGTCTCCAATAATGGTCTGACTCAAATCGGAAGCTTGTTTAGGAGCTATTACCGACCCTGGAATGCGGATCCGAAGGGCGCACACACTCACAAACACAGACAAGTTTTGGATCTATCAATTGCTGTTGATCAACACTTTTTAATTCTCTGATCCTTTTCTTTCCCAAATCAAACAGTTAGCTTGATAGAGTGGTATTGAAAGATTCAACTTGACTGATGTTGTTAATCATGACACGTTGAAATAAGATGATGATCACGAAAAGAAAATACGTCATGAGTCATTGCGAAATGATTGGGTCGAGTCAGTGCAGAACAAATTCAAGGTTACAACTGAATACATTACTGTACGATTATCGCAGCCAATTGGCCGAAGGCGCAGGGATTGAGCAACGCAGCGCTTTTGATGGACATGCTTGATGTTCTTCATGCTGTGCACTTGATTATCCGGCATTCAATAAAAACGTTCTTTCTTCTTATATCTGTTACATGTTACAAGGTGATACACATCTGCTTTTGTTGTTTATCAGTTATTTAGTTATTTACAGGTATAACTCCATCTAAATGGTGATGATGTCAGGTCCACACTTTTCGCTGTTTAGATTCCATCTGTCGCGGAACAACGTCCCTACGCAGGTGTGCACGAGACTTTATTTGAATCTCCTGAGAAGTATTCTTCGATAACGAAAAATCGCACCGCAAATTAAAGTGCAGTTTAAAATGATCTCGATGAACCGGCCAAGGCTCATTTATGAGCAAATATGGGGTCACCGGGCGTTGAGGGGTCAGTACATGGACATGGATTTTTTAATCATTTTACCACAGTTCAGGGTTTATTACATTACATAATGCATGAGCAAATATCCGAAACTACTAGAAGTGGAACAAATACTCATTTGCTGGATGAAGCTCCTTCAGACTGGTACTGTCTAGCCTCAGACATAAACGTTCCACCTTGAACACCCTCAAAGCTCAGATACATCAGAAGTCGGAGCGACTAAAGTCCACCACCAGTCGCACTTCCAAGTTAAATGACTTTTTGACTTCTTTTCATCCCAAAAACAGCATAGCATACAGCTAATTTTGACTCGATCAAATGAGCGTTCATAAACTTTCTGCCTCAGCCAATGAGCTTGAGAAGCTTCAGTCTAGAACTCATAGTCGAACAGGCTCAGGAGATGACCAACCCCCTGCGTCGGACTGTGATAGTTCGTCTGTAGATGATGACGACGACGATTGGAATGATTGGGTTTCGGAATCGGAACCACAGCGCCCTTGTCTTTCCTTGGTCGATGGCACTTCACATCCTGGAGTTGATGCGGCGCTTGCATACGACAAAGAGAAGTACAACTTAGATTTCAATGAGCTGACTTCACGTCTTTCTCTGGATTTCCATGGTCGTATTCGTCTCGTAAATTACATTCGCAGAGAAAAGCCTACTGCCGACGCAATAAATGCTCTAAAAGGCACGGAGTCGTTATTCGGCGACGATGCTTACTTGATCCCTGTCTTTCCAGATGATCCATTGTTACAAGCGGGCTCTGAAGACTGGACTGACGATGAGGATGAGACGGAGCCTAAAACAGAGGGGGACAAGGGCAAGGTCATACGCAGGCTGACGGACCGACTTGCACAAGCAAAGAAGGATCTCGTTGATTTCCGTGCATTAGTAGAAAAGCAATTTCACGCAAAAGACCTATTAAAAAGTCTCAAGGAGAATGACGGGTCCCCATCTTCTACAACAGTTGCAAAAAGGGACGATGATACACACTATTTTGATAGTTATGGTGATAATGGTGCGTACAGCATATGTTATATCATTCGTGCTCCGATAATAAACTGTGGGGCACAGAAATACATCACGTTATGTTACGCGACAAAGTCCGCACATCAACATATGCTTCATTCATACTCAACTCCCCGGACCTCTTTCAAGATGCTATTGTCTTAGATGTGGGCTGTGGAACGGGAATCCTTTCTCTATTTGCTGCCAAAGCAGGAGCGAAAAGAGTATTTGCCGTAGACGCAAGCTCAAATATTGCGGAAAAAGCTCGTAAAATTGTCAAAGCGAATGGTTTAGACGAAATCATCACGTACGTAGTCATATCCACCTTTTCTGTTATCATAATTCTGAAACAAAACTACTCGTTCAAGTGTAATCAATGGAAAAATAGAGGATATAGAACTCCCCGATGGAATTACACACGTAGATGTGATTGTCTCGGAATGGATGGGTTACGCACTTCTTTATGAATCGATGTTAGACTCTGTACTTATTGCTCGAGATCGTTTCCTTAAGCCAACGAAATATGCCAACACAACAAAACCAGTCCGTGGTCGCGAAGGAATTGAAAACGAAAAAGTGACGGAAAGAGGCGGTGTGCTTGTGCCGAGCCAGTCTCGTATGCTTCTCGGATTATGTTCTGCATCAGATATCTACAAGGATCGTGTAGAATTCTGGTCCGATGTATACGGTACACTTAACGATGCTCAGTCTTGGATGGATAAACTCACACTTTCTCAGGTTTCGATATGTCGCCTATGACCGAGGGCGTATATGATGAAGCTATCATCGAGGTCGTAGGACCAGAAACTATGCTGTCAGAATCAGCTATTGTGAAGGTTAGCATAATTACATAACAATTTGTTAATCTTTGCCTAGAGCGAACTGTTGACTCTTTCCGTACTGTTTCAGGACATCAATATCGCAACGACAACTCCCCGTCAGCTTTCGTTCATCTCTTCGTTCACACTCCGTGGAACTCCTGCCCGACGGACAGTTGCCCACGCATTCATTCTGTATTTTGATTGCTTTTTCGAGCGGATGGTTCTCAAGTCTCGCCTTCTACGCACTCTGCGGCCGTTCGTAACGGTGAACCAGTATTAGCGGAGGTATGGCGCCCAGGATCATCCTCGTCAAGACCTGCGTCACCTACTCGGGCGCGTAGTCCAAGTTCTCCCAGGAGCCCGGTTAGGGAACCTCGACTACGCAGAGCCAGTAGCATGAAGGTCAAAGCAGAGGAAGGAGCAAGTTTCACAACTGGTCCGGAAAGTCTACCAACCCACTGGAAGCAAACCTTGTTCTTATTGAAAGAGCCGATTGTGATTGGAGAAGGTACGATCCATAGATGCACTATTGAATACAACTAACCTTAAGCGTTTTAGGCACCGAGGTATCTGGTACTTTCCACTGCAGAAAAAGTGAGGACAACTCTCGAGAACTCGACATTGAGATCCATTATGTAGTCCGAGAAGAAGACGAAGATGATAGTTCTAAGAGGACAGAAAGTCCTATGATCGTACAATCATTCAAAGTTCGATAGTAAAAGAAAAAAAATTGTATTGAAATTCTGTACTTCATTCCAGTTTTCTGGGTTTTTGAACATCTTTTTTGGTATATCTCTTTTTATTGTTTGCCTTTTTGAAGGGCTTATTTTCCTGCTTTCGTCGTTGTTGAGAGGGTTTTCGAATGTATGTTATATTTTAGAGCATGAATTGAAATTGAATTTGTACTCCAAAGAAATTTATTGAATGATTCTTCTCATTCATATCAGGCTGGCTTACATTCTCGTAGTCAATAAGTATGTCACTACGTCTGTTTCCAGAGTGAATCTCGTCTCGTGGGTATGCCTGCGTTAACGGAGTTTACGAGTAAACTAATACAAACTTCCCTTTTCAATACCTTTTCTAGCGATATTCATCCCGAGATCATAGATCAGTGATGTACATGTACATGCAATACACCAATAAGGCTCTAACCACTATGTGACTCATAAAAAAATCCGATTCTATGGCCACTAATGATACCTCCGAACGACATTAACACCTTCGGGGTAGAGTTTACCATAATTGTCCCTCAATTACAGCTCATAAATTTTGGGGTTGTGTAACTTCAGAAAAATCGAGTCAAGAATGAAGGTATTGTGCTATCTTTTTGACCAGATGTATAAGAATATCCGTCGCGTAACTCCGGCTCTGACTCACTTCAATGCATTTCTCAGGTAATTTCAGTAGGAGAGAACCTACTGGATCTACACATACACAAAAAAGCAAGAGTTCACTAACAGTAGAAGGTTTCGAGCACTGGTACTTTGGATTGCAGTGTCAATAACGTGAAAGAAGCTGTGTTTAGTATATTCAATCTACAAAGGTTAAAATGTACTCTTGTATTGGGATATTTAATTATCGTGTCTGTTAGCTTCTGTTTTATCCGCGTGCGATAAAGTGTCGCTTTGTTGCATGTGCAAAGGTACATAATGGCGGTGGCTTCATGACTAATACGCGTATTAACATTCTTTTTTGTTCTATTACAAATATCTTATTATAGCATTATAGCAGTATGGCGTATTCAATGTGTTCATTATGAAATCCGTCCTTGGCAAGCCCGCGTCATTTATTTACAATTTTCAAAGTTATGGTGTACTTTGAAAGACCGTGTGATGCGAACCTGCGGGAGAAGTTGAGTAAAAGACACCTTACTAACTAAAAAGGAAACCCTTTGGATAGAGGCAAGTCATACTCAAATTTCTGCTTACACCTTTCAAGCCCACTGCTATGACTCAGTGACTGTTTACCCATAACCCATATTGAACCTTCTTTCATCATATTATCAACTCCACGAAGGGAGAAATAATCCGTATCTCGATGTCGATTTTTAAGAAAAGCGCTCATGGGCTGGGGGTTATTCAGACGAATCCAAGTTTTTTTTGTAATTGTCTGTCTCTGAACACGGGCTCAAAGCCGTTTACTAATCATATGCGATGATGATAACTTTAAAATGAGCACATGGTTCCATATCTTGTTAAATAAGAGTTTGTTATATACTGTTACTAGTACACCAAAATACATTCACTTGTATTTTAAGCGATTCCGGGCCCGAATTATATTTTGTTATCTATGCGTTTTTTTCTTTGGTATCCAAGTTTGGGATTCCAACACTTTGTCTACATACAACAAATGGAGTTTTCGGCACCTAGCAAATTATCTGAAAGTGAGTTTGTCTGCTGCGAGCCCTACGCAGTCACTGCCATGGCTTAATTACCGAACCCATTGCCAAAGAGTATTAAAGAGAACCTGAAAAATCAGCTCAGAGTTTTCTCCATCCCCTACACTCACAGATATTTTCTTGACTTATATCGCAGTCTTAACTACTTATCAACGAAACACTCAAACTCATACCATCATCACAATGTCGAACAAGCCTACTTCTTCGGACGACGCTTCTTCCATCAGCAACCAGCCACTCATCCCGAAACAGGGAGAACAGAAAAACTATGAAGCTGCAGTTGGCGCACTCATGTCATCTTATGGATTCTCTTCTACTATTTCGGTTCCCGTGACACAGAAGAAGAAAGACAAGAAACAGAAGAGCGGAAGGTACGGCTTGTCAAAGGTGTCAAATATGATAAGAAATTAATGTTTACGATAATCCAACTTGAAACAGCTCGTCTAAATCCAAGACAACCACATCTGGTGGTGGATCGAGCCAATCTGGGTAAGAATCATGAGTTTGATTCCCCCTAAAACTAATAATCTTCCTGGCTTATTCTCTATGATTTATAAAGAACTCCGGCTACAAAGTAGTCGGTTGGCCATAAAGAGTTATATACACATGTTTACGTAAATGAATAGTTGAGTATTTGAGGAGGATTGGTGAGTTACTAGTTTCTTGTCATTTGTAAACCATCCAACTAACAAATGTGTTCGGTTTTAGGATTGTTCAGAGCTTATTATGTTGTTAACACGGTTATATTGATATTTATGTGAATCAAATCCCTAGCTCGAAATTTTCATATATGCGAAGCAAGCCCGTGAGAAAAAATAACAAGCTACGAATCCAACGGTAGATATAGGTAAAGAGATACCTAGAAAACAAGTGCGAAAACAAAGATTATTCCCTCAGGAAGATATGCACAAAATATTCAGTAAAACCACATGGCAAGCGAGGACTTTCTTTTCGACACGATCTCTGCACGCTCTCTTTAACTAAGAAACGACTAACCCAGGTCCAAAAAACTTGCTCTTTCACATTAATATCAAAAATCGATTTTACACCCAAAACTACGATATTCGCCAAAAAAGACCAAATCTTCCGAAAGTGTGTTTTAACACAAAACTTACAATATTACATGATTCCTGCGACTGTTTAGAGATCAAGAAAAGAAGAAAGAGAAGAAAAAATTCACGATCTTCCTCTTCTACTTTTCCGACTCATATCTAGGTCCACTATAAGCAGCGGCAAGTCTTGCAGCGACATGTTCACCGGCCGTCACAACTTCGTACTTTGGTGGATGATCAAGCGAGACACAACTTGGTATCGGCTGAGAGCGACAAAGTGAATCAGTTCGATTCGATTCACACGGGACACATCCTACTAGAAGATTGAAGTATGAAACTTACCTCAAGGGGAACATTATAATCCACCCGAAGAATACGGGCATAGAGTATCGTTCTACACCAGTCCTGTTAATGGCGCGGTGGAAGGTCGATTTGAAAACGTCGTCTTAACAAAGAGTAATTCAGACATGTAGATAAAACGGCATATATAAAACTCACTCGTCCATCGTGACAGTTGGTCGCCAATGCTAAAAGGTCACATTAGTAGAAATTCGAAGAGAGATACTATGGAAGAAAATGGAAAACACGTGAACCTACTTGATAACGAGTGTTCCGGGGATGGGAGTTGCATTTACCCATTGTTTGTTGGCGTTTAAGACTTGTAAAGCTTGAACGTTGGATTCTTGCCAGAGCATCGTGAAGCACTAAAGAGATAGTAAGTCAGTCTCCTAACCCCATAATATAATGAGGATCATGTACTTCAAAACTAGAAACCATAATCAGAATCTTGAATGTTGAAGCTTATAGAGCAATGGACAAACTCACTCTGTATGAGCGCCAATTCCAAGCACTCTATCATCATGAACACCCGTCTGCGGTGGGTAATGAAGTACCCGCATGATAGCTGCATCTTCTTGAGTCTATTGTGGGTATAGACGTTAAGTTTATATTGTTTGATATGATATTTATGTTATCAACATCTACCTTATCATCAAAGAAATTCTCTGGAAGATCAAGAGCAATAGCGAAAAGAGGGAAAAGCTTTTTCCCGAACGCAATCGCAGCCTTACTGCAATCACAAGTAACATTTCAATCAATATGCGCACTACTGTTGATAAGAGGATAAAATCAAACTGACTAGTAGCCCATATAACCATCTTTGAATTCTGGTATTTCATCTGTAGGCCACTGATTTGAACCCGACATAGCGTTGGACTTTGCCCCCTCCTTCTCCTCTGGCCCAATATCAAAGCTCTCATGCAAGTCTCCACGATTTTCAGGATCGTTGTTCTCACTCAAGAGCGGAGCATACCCTTTAAAATTTGTCGAATTCCTGCTATCGTACTTAACGGAAGAAGAAAACGATTAAATTAGAAATCTGATAGATATCCTACAAGTTGAATAGAGTTGGCAAGATGCATACCTTCATTTTAGTGTCGGTTGGGAGCGCAAAGAACTTCTTTCCAGCATCAACCGCACTAAGTATTTTTTCTTCTGGAATGCCATGATTTTTCACTTGAGGATTAAGAGTGATTAAGTGCCTCAGTAATAATGGATTTGTAAAACTGTTTTAGAATTGCCTACCATAGAAGAAGCCAACGTTAATGCACGCGTCTCGGATGTCTCTTGCTAATTGTCGTCTAATGATTGGGTCGGGGTTATCTAAATCCTTCATGTCACTGATAGATAGGTTGCAATTAGTCTGTAATCTGCATAGACTACGACAATAGATATCAGACTTGCATAACGGGGATATTTTGGAATCCATAGTCAGCACGACTAGCAGCTTGCAACACAGTGTCGATAGCCATCTTTGTGATTGTGTATGTTAAGCCGAATATTTGAAACAATTTGATATATATATGGGCACGTTATCCTTCTCACGATAAGATAAGAAACGGGAATATCTACTAATCTAGGTACAACGGAAGATAAGCAACATCCTTGGCGGTATGTCTTAAATTAAGGGGATTTATTAACAATTCTTGACATAATCTCTTAAAATTTTATAAGCCTCTTTCATTAGAGGTCAGTAGATACAGTGCACATACAAAGTCATAAGACTGCGCAATGTGGCCGGGATCCAAGATAATTATCATTATGATAATTGAATGATTGATTACATGTAGATACATAATTCAAGAGTTGTAAGAGGTACTGACAACACTCACCAGGGGAGAAAGTAAAAATTAGAAGTATACAACATCAATATGGAATTAAATATTAGAGAACTGGGTTACTTAGCAGTTACAGCCGCTGATACTAAAGAACAGCATTGTCTAACATGGTTATAAGTGGTTCGTGAAGAAAAAGTGGAGATAGACAAATTATTGATGGGTTCGTATTCAGTCATTATCGGGAGTAAACTCACGACGCTTCTCGACACCCATTTTTTGCAATGGAATATATACCCTTCACGCCCAACACCATCATAACTTCTTCTGAAATAGTCAAGAACCTTTGTTCCAAACAGGAACGCACCTAGTCCACCATCATCTTCTCCGTATTCAATCCTTCCCCATATGCGATACTCTCGAATATGACTTGACGCCATAACGAAATAACAAGTTCACAAGCTTCCTCCTCCAGTACCTGCACACCGCGTCAGAATAATCACACTCCATAAATCATTATATAACATACCGGCTCAAGTCCTTCAACAAGCTTCTGCGGTCCTTTATGATCCTTCAAGTGTTCCATACTGAACAGAACCAGGTCATCATCTTCAAGCTCTCCAAGATATTTCTCCATCAGCCGCTTCACCAGTGGCTCAAGCTTCCTGTCAATCAATTGCTGAATCCGAGTTAGCCATCCTCCAAAATCATACTAAGAAGCCGTCACATAAACTCACATCCGTCAATCCATCCCAACGAACTTTGCTTCGGAAAAGTGTTTCCTTATCATTCGGAATCGATCCACGGATCTTCTCAAGACGTTCTCGTGCTTTCTCTCCTTCAGCCGCACTGAAATCTAGTTTCACAAGTGGTGCACGACGTCTCTTGATTCCTTCCTCTTCCTCGTCCTGAGCAGCAAATGCAGCTGCAGCAGCACTCGGTCCGTGCTTCCCTTCACCACCACCCTGCTGCGGCTGCAGAGACATATTCAGACGAACAGGTGCTCCGTCGTCTAATAACATTCCTGCCTTCCGCTGCTCATCCGCAAGTGCCTGCAGCTCATCCATCTGCCGTGCAAGGAATGCTTCCGAT
Source organism: Pyrrhoderma lamaoense (assembly GCA_002794735.1). Classification (NCBI taxonomy): domain Eukaryota; kingdom Fungi; phylum Basidiomycota; class Agaricomycetes; order Hymenochaetales; family Hymenochaetaceae; genus Pyrrhoderma; species Pyrrhoderma lamaoense. The sequence goes on along the minus strand of NBAZ01000022.1, from coordinate 156,853 downwards.
TCCCGACGAAGATTCTCTGCTTCCCGTTCTTCGTATATCCGCGATTTCTCATCCTCTGCCTCCTCAATCGCTAGTCGCCTACTCCTCTGTGCTCTCCACCTCGCACGGTCGACGTAGAACATCTCGTCACTCTCGTCATCGTCCCAAACATGCAACCGAGATTTCATCTCCCTCCTGTCTTGTTCCTCTGCCTCTCTCACTGCCCGCTGTCGTGCAAGTAGTCGTTCCATTGCACTGATCCGCGCTCGCTCACGAGGCTCATATCGTCGTTCCCGCTGTTCATTGGTCAGTATTGTCAGACAGGAATAGTGACCAGCTTACTCACATCTCGGAATGAATTCATTTCATCTCGTCTCCGTGCTTCCTTCCTCTCTTCCTCCAACTCCAGATCTGTCTTCTGAACTCCATCACTAGACCCACCACCACCACTACCACTACCACCCTCTTTCACGAATCCAACAGGCTTATTGTATACTGAGTCAGCGGGACTCCCCTGTCTTTGTGATTTTCCCCATTCTCTCTGACGCGGTCCGGTCGACAATGTTATCTTTGGGAGCTCCTTCATCTTCTGTTGCTCCCGCTTTGCAGACCGCTCCCGGAACAGCTGAATCTCAGACATCACCAGTACTCGCTGTGTCTCAGGTAGGTCTGCCTCCTGCAGGTCATGCAGATGAGGAGGTACTGCGACCGTCGCAGGTACAATCTTGCCCCCGCTTGTCGCCTCAGCATGCTCCTTTTTGATGTCTTCTAGCAGTTTGTTGATCTGCTCCTTCGCTTTTGCTACTATCGCATCTTCCGCCTGAGTCTATCAATCCTGTTAGTATAAGAAAAACATGGATAGAAGGGACAGAGACCGACATCAGTCTGAAATCGAGTCGAGAAGTAGCTATTCATCTTCGCCTTCGTGTCTTCGTCCGTCCGCAGCTATAAAAGGTGAGCGACGTAAATCATATTGAACAGATAGAATGTACACGACGGACCAGTAGTTTCTTGTCTTCCGCCCCATCCATTCCAGGAAGCTCTACCCCATCCAGGAGTTTGATTGCACGCCTTGCGCTCTCAGGGTCTTCGAATGTTGCGAATCCGAATCCTTGTGGCTTATTGGCGGGTGTCAAGAGTCGTTTGAGTTGTTTTAGTGAGCCACAGGCCTATGTGTGAAGTATTGGGTCAGTTCATGAAAGACAATGAAAGGCTACGAAAGGAATGAAAAGGATGGGAGTACTGACACTGAGGAGCTGTGTGAGGAATGCGTCTGTGATACCACCAGAGATCGAACCAACGAAGACGGTAGTCTCTGGAGGTGGAGGTGGGCGAGACATTTGAGCCTGTCTTTGAGCTAGAGTCATCATTGATGGACCTTGACCGTAAGAGGGCATTTGCGGACGTAGACCGAGACCAGGCCGGTTGACATTCATTCCCGGATATTGCATTCTTCTAGCGGTGGGAGAGACGATGAGGACTGAGTGTATTTTATAATTTTCAGATTTACTTACATGTTTTGAGGTGGAGGATGTCGAGGATGATGAGTGTATGAATATGAGCTCAGTGATCTGCATTTGCTGACAATTGATCTGATATAAAAATGTTACGCTCGCGTGTTACTTATTCGGTTTTTACAATACTTAGTAAGTATTATACTTATTATACTACAGCACGACAATAGTCTGTCTCGATGAGTATGGCTGTTTTATTGTTTATACCCTATAGAGCCTCTTTCTTTTTCCTTGCGAACATCTCGCACAAGTTAAAGTGACAGGAAATGAGCGGCCTTCGTAAACTATTGACACGGACTGTGAGAAATGCCTGTTGCTAGATAATAAGAGTAGCTTCTGCCTTTGTAACCTTTCTAACCTTATTTTGAGTCGATATTGTGGTATGCAAAGCTCGCAGTGTACTCGCTACCCGAGGTCCACAGGACCATATGCTAGACGAACGCATCTAACTCACCCGCAGTTAAAAAATATAAAGAGCTCATCCGAAGCGTGCATTGCAATGAGTCTCAGAAGTAACATAATATTCGAATGGCCCACTCTCCGGACAGACGACGGTAAAACCTCTACTCTCTTTACTATGAGTCGTCTCCTCATAACAGCGTTTCCCATGCCTGGCTCAGCCAAAAAAGAATTTACAGGGTATGCTTTCAGTGTGCTAAATGACGTGAGGTTTATCCACGGTCAGCCGGCCACAATACTCTGACTCGTAGTATGTATTCAATCCATTCCAGCTTTGAGGCGGATCTGAGCTTATGGGAGATGTTGAAGATAACCAAGGAGTATGGGCTATTATCAACGAACTTTTGTTGTGAATATATTGATCATACTCATTTATCTCATACAACAATTACCGTGCAACATTTAACATTACTTGACAGATTCTCGTCGATAACAAAGAGTACATCCCGACATCGCGGAGTTGATGCCAGCTTATATGCTACATAATCTGATGGGTAATGGTCTTTGCATTCATCGCCGGTCAGGGTACTATTTCCATCGCACCGAGTTCTTTGTTTTATCTCCTTATTAGAAATCCCAAAGAATATGAGAGTCTAAGAAAAGTTTTATACCAACGTCCCACCAAATGAAGGCAAATACATCCGATTCTTTGGAACTTGCAAAATTGCCTATTTTGAACTATTTTATGTCTGCTCTGTTTCTGATATCCTGAGCTAATCTATTTCTTATATAAGAATACTCAGAAACGGATTTACGACACTCTTGAAGGGTGCTCCTTGAAGCGGGAGCAGGTGGTTGATAGAAGGGAGAGAAGTTTGTCTCACTATTATCTCTTCGTCACCGTAGCACTAATGCGTTTCAAATTTTGTTACTCTTTAGCTTTATTCCGGAAAGAACACACCTTCATATGTAGTGCACAGGGATCCAAGTTAAATATCGCCTCTCCTTAGATCCAGAATGGCTCGACCACTGGCTAATTTCAAATAATAGCAACCCGAAAATAGTGTCAAGATCTGGCCGTCATAGACATGGCTGCATCCATTCCATTTTAGATTTGGGCCTCAAAGGTATGCTAACGAAGCCCTTGCGCTGTCCAAAACGCGAGCTTTTGTCTCACTTTTGACTCAGAGGTCCGATATGCTTCTTGTAGAGTGGTACAATCATGATAATTGGGAAAATGTTCTGAAGAGACTTTAATGTCATGACGCACGAACTCACTATAAGGATATTATCCACTTCATAGTATAAAGCAGTTCTGTACATAATCACCTCATTGCAGTTACTATACTATAATACTCGGTGTAATTATCAGTGTGATATTATTAAGTGACTACTATACACAATGTGGGACGATATGTGACGCCTTTTCTTTTTCTCAGAAATCAGATACCAGATCAGCCGAGTAGAATCTGACAATATATATCAAGCATGCCTAATATATTCTTCAATCTCTTGAACTGATATAGCCCTTAGTATCAGTATGAAGGCAACCAGCGTAGATTAAATAGCACTTATCTAACGTTTGTATGCGAGTGATAAGAACAAACAGAGAGAGGCGCATATAACTCTACACTTACTCTGATCACTCAGCATGCTTAGAGTCCTTTGGCAGTACCTGTTGCTTATGTACTCCTACCGGGCTCATAACTGTGATATCTATGAAACCGTGACTTAGTTATTACCCAGTATCAACTTCCTTAGTCTGATAGATAGTATACAGTTGGCAGTGGATGGATTCTGTGCAGAGTGACGAGATCGCTGATAAATTTTCCATGAAATATAGGTGGGTATACGAAAGGACGATAGACAATAGTACATAAGCGAGTGTTTCCTCAAGATCAAGCATGAAAGAATACAACAAACAGATGGTGCTTATTGTTAAATAATACGAATGATATGTGGTGGCCTTATGACATAACTATTTCCCCACGCTGCACAGTCAAATATAAATTATTGACCACCGACCCTCTTCAGCTACCTACCACCCATCACTCGTATCTCTGCAGCTCACACAAACTAATACCATGACCAAGGGTAAATCCAAAAGAATCTACTCTTCTCTCAGTTTCCAGAAAGAGAACAGCCCGTCAAGAAGGTTAGTTCAAAGTGACAATATCTCTCTGTATGTTACCACCTGACGTTCTATTGTTATAAGGCAAAACCACAGACGGACTATTTTAATAAACTTCCTCCTGAGATCATATCCGATATTCTATTGGTAGTCATAGAGCGAACGTGCCTTCCCATGGGTCCATTGCACAAAACAGGAATTCTCGAGTTTACTAAGAGGATAAATAAACTCGAACTCGTTTGCAGGAATTGGTCGAGTATTATCCGTAGTATCGTCAGTTACTCTGGACCGATATTCCACATGAAGACGGTTGGTTGCTTATGTGTCGCGGATATTCCCATGAACACCGAAAAGATAGAGAGTATCATGAAGAATCACGGGACAAACATCAACAACCTAATTCTGCTCTGTGGAGAAAAGTTCAGCAGATTTAAAAAGATCATGGATCCGATGCAAAATAATAAGCTGGCTCCCGTCACTTTGGAGCTGAAATACTACAAATCAGGCGGAGAAGATAGTTTTCGGAAGGATATTGAGGAGTGCATTGATGCTTCCCGTCTCACTTATCTAGAGATCCGAACACTGGGTGATAGGATGCCTTTCAGTTTCATCAAGACATGTTCTCAGCTAACCTCTCTTCATCTGGAGGGAGACTGCCGATACGCGACGTAGTCAACTTCCTAAATTGCACCCAAATTTGGAATGTCTTTCTCTGAACGAAATAGTTGCTTCCAAAAACGCCGTCACAAGTTATGAGGAAACTCCACATACTGTACAACTTCTTAAATTGCAAATGCTGGATGTGGATTGCTCTCGTCATGCACGAATGGTGAAGTTTTTGGTTAAAATCAAGTTTGGAGAGTCGATGCTTGATCTTCGCCTTAAGGGTGTGCGTGATGAGGATATTTGTTACCTACTTGAACAAAAGACTCTATCACAGAGTCTCGAGGACCTTTCGTTGTCTTTCGAAGTATTTTCTATGGAATCAACAATGAGGTTACTTCGTGAATATACCAAACTCCGACGATTAAAATTGGGAGGCAATCATCTTGCTCACTATTGTCACGCAATAATCAGGGCTCTGATGAGTACAAGTGACGAAGAGAATGAGAGAGTGTCGCTTTGTCCTATGCTACAAGGACTGGTTCTTCTGCCTGACACTGAGCACAGATTTTATGTGAATGAGGTGAGGAACCAAATTTGCGACCTGATAAAGATCTACAAACCAGTCTTTGAAGTGTATATCTCTGGGTATCTTGGGCCAATTACTCCTCAATCATACACTAGCAGACAGAATAAACGGAGACGATTAACCAAGTAAAGTGGACCAAAATGAACCAGCTTATACGAGCTATCATACCCATAATGGCTCACTGAGGTCGCTAACACATCTCTTCTCATCTGATCATATATCATACACAAATTTTCTTCTTATGCTATTTTGTAATTTCATAAATCTTGATTATGCAATATAGAAAAATAACAAGCTCAGACTGTGTATTCAACAAGCCCGGTATGCTTCTTTGAATGTTTGTATACGTACGCTTTCCCTTTAATCCTACTGCAGCATACTAGCATCTTTCAGTGAAAACTTCTGTTGTATCTTCTTTTTTGATATATAGGATTCAAGCATGAAATAAGGAGGGCTACGATCATTTCATATTATTCCCCTAACACACTTCAAAGTCCTAATCTTCATCTCAAGATGTGATATGATGCTGAGCGTGAAATACAAAAAACATAATGCATTCTGAGTTGAGAAATTATAAGCTCGGTAAAAGGTTAAGTAAGTAGGGAATCATGATTTTGTTTGATAGTAGTAAATTATTGCTAGCACTTATTATTTTTGCAGACATTTCTTGATCCTGCTTTCAATGCTCAACGAAAACGATATTTAGCACACTCATAATAGTCATATGTATTTGGCCGGATTTTAGTCCATTACACGCGTACACAGCATATGGTAGTTATTGTTTTTCGTTATGTGATGCATCACGTAAATATTCAACCGCTCTTGTCCGCATTTTGGATTAATCCACGTGATTCATCTCTTTTGTTGTAATTCGAGTGATCTTTCAATTTCTTGTGACTTAAGACGTTCATCACCCCATCTGTTCCTCTGGTACCTTCACGCTTCTGAAACTATGGAACTAGATGATGATGTTAGCTGTGGCAATACATTGTTTCAACAAGGTGATTATAAAGAAGCGGTAACTCGATTTACGAAAGTTAGTTGCACTTTTATTTTTTCATACAGTCCCGATTAACATATATTTGATAGGCAATAACGAGCAGTAAAAAGGATACTGAACTCTACAGTCGCAGAGCAGAAGCTTACGAGAAGCTTGGTGACTTCTCTTCTGCTTATGAAGACATAAAACAAATAATCAAGCTCAAACCGAAATCTCCGCAGGTAAATACGACAACTGTTAATCTTTACCGTATAAGCAATAACTGTGGACATCTTCATTTTCATTAAGGGTCAGATTCTCTGCTCCCGCCTTCTGTATAACTTTCACTATGTGAAAGCCTCTTTTAACTCTGCGAAACTTGCTCTTAGTCGACTAAAGCGCATCAGCGCGGCTGAGCGTACAGAGCTTGAAAAAATCAAGCTCACCGCTTTACAGGCTCTACAATCGCAACCAAACTATTTCGAGAAACTTCCTCTTGAACTTGCAAATCAGATTTTTGAATATGCCTTGGAGATAGAGGTAGTGGATGGATGGGTAGGTCCCCAGTATGCAAACCAGTTACGAGTTTTCTGTCTCGTCTGTCATGGTTGGCTATCGATTATAAATGAGACACCTTCATTTTGGAGAACATTCTATTTAAGTAACTTGACCCGCAAAGGAGAATTGATGCATGGCTTTCTCGTTCCAATGGCCTCTTTTCACGTCTTGAACTTGGCAATAATGCTGGACTCAGATCAACCCAAAACCCACTCAAGAAATCTTCAAGTGATTTCTGGTCGTTCATTAAGGATCTTCACCTGGCATTTTACGTCGATAAGCCAAGTTTCAGTCAAACGTTTCCCTTGAAAGCCATCAAGGAATTATCCCTCACTACTTTTGCCGTTCAGGTTAGCGCTCGCATTCGCTCAAATAACAAATTCTGGACTGGCATTGAGAATATGGATACATCTCACTTGAAGTCGCTTACTTTCCAATCGGGCTCCCTTGCTCTGCCCTGGAAATTTATAAAATCATGTACTTCGTTAACTTCCCTCAAACTATATGGGTCCTTACCGATGCCCTATGTCCTTGATTGCATAATGCTCAATCCTGGTCTTGAGAACCTGGATCTGATTGATATTCAAGGAACTGAATCTAGTAGTACCCGTATACAATCCACAATTGAGCTCAAACATCTACGACGCCTAAAGATAAATTCTGAACAGCTGTTAGCTGGAGATCTTCTTCATTGGCTCCAATCTCCGGTACTTGAAGATATATCTCTTTCCTATGCGCGTGATGTAGACATCAAAAATCTGGCCAGCAGAGAACAACCTACATCGGGGTTCGTGGAAATCACAATCAGTCGTTGCGCTGCCGTTCCCGTGGAGTCGATGCTGGAGCTTGTTTTCAAATCCCCTAGACTTCGTTACTTTGAGATATCACATTGTAAATTTACAGGAGAAGGTGACATAAACACAATTGTTACCGCTCTGAGGACAGGGAGGGATGGATCCGCTAAGGGCAACTCAGTTTTTTGCCCCTTGTTGCAATATGTGGACTTGACTAAATGCGAAGAACTCAAGACCAGCACGATTTTAAGACTCGTTAAAGCGCATCTACCTCTCGGTCCATCGCATCCATACAACATTGAAAATCGGGGCACGATGGCCAAACCTGCTTCAAATTCTCCCACACCTTTACCAATTGAGGAGCTTATTCTTAACGAATGCAGGTCGATTAGCACTGATGCCCTCCCTTGGTTACGTTCGAGCGTACCAATTTTTGAATGCATCGTCAAGAAACCGATAGATCGGCGCCACAAAAACGTAGATTCCTTAATGAATCGTCACCTTGGTTGATTCCCTATTTATTAATCTCTCTCTTACTGTTGGCCTTTATATAATATTTTAGTGCACAAATTGAGATTATGCGCTATGTTTCGTTTATGAGATTCGAATCTGAATTACTCCTTACTCCATTTTTTGTGTATAAAGCATGTAAATGTAGCCCAGGATTTTGTGTATATATTTGCTCAATTGATAGGTTTTACCAGGCATAATCATAATGTGGTTGGAGTTTGGGAATCAATGATGTGTCTACCAGGAGTTATTGAGAGTATTCTCTAACATCTGACGAAGAAACAAAACAAACACAGATCTACTCCCAAATTATCATTGTTTACGTCTAAAGAAGAAGAAAAGCTACTAAAGTAGGAAAATCCAACCAAGAATACAAAGCCCAAGAACAAGAAGTACTCCCCATTCTGATTTCTTTCTTCCCATCTTTAGGGACTGTGATCCATTCGCTTTGATGACATTACTAGCCGTTATAGGTCCTGATCCGTATATTTTGACACTCCGGACTTCAAAGTATGCATTGTCGTAATTTGACGATGGACCGGTCACCCAATCGATATAACAATCTCCAGGGCACGTCTCTGCGAACACAGAAGATAGACCAGCACTAGTAATATGTTAGCATGATTAAGCATAATGATCACAACCTACCTAGGAACGTTCAGAGGAGTAACTTACAGATCACCGCAAAGGGTTATGTCGAATAAGAGATTCTGGGGCTTGAAGAATGTGTTGATGTCACATCCCGTATCAGGCCAATTAGCTACTGGTATTCCGAAGTCCTTCGTATCAAAGTTTGTGATATTATCTACTGCGATAGTAGAAGGTATTGATGATCTCTGAAGTAGGGTTGTCAGTTAGCTGATATAGAAATAAATCATTAACACTTTACATTAAAGAACCATATTCTTGTGACCATTCATCGGTTTGATTAGTACACTAGTAAGATGTAATCTAGTACTCATCCACTTACGAGATTCCTGACTCAGCGAATTCTGTGATATAGAGTCCTCCCCCAGCAGCTGCAAACGCTTCGCCGTACGATGAGACATCAGGGTCCGATGTAACACAGCCCTGATTTCCGTCGAGGAGATAATTACAATCGGTTGAGTTGACTAATGTACTGGTCTGCGTGGCATTGACTTGTTCACAGCCCTTGATATTTTCTATACTCAGCATACAAGTCTGATACACGGACGACTTTGGGCGATACTCACGGGCTCTGTATGTAATGTCATGCGGTTATTTTTGACATCATTCACTCCCTCGAACGTGTCTATCTCCCCACCGGAAGGCCAATCCGGGGCCACACTCCAGAATGAAGGCCAAGTAGAGCACTATCAAAGTAAAGATTAGCATCGTATTAGGGTAAAATTTAATTAAATCGTAACCTACTCCAAAGGGAACATGAACAAAATCTGCAATCCACACACTGCCTACTTTGAATCTATCTTTGGACGTTATTCGGATTGATTGTCTCTTATCTCCAAAGCTTAACGTTGACGTATTATCCACTCTCATGATTGCGTGCCCTGCATCGTTCACAGCGATAAGTCCCTCCTTCTTTGCATCAGACATTGATACAAATCTTGATGATTGTAGTAGATGATAGTTAGAAGCCGGAACAAGCATGGAATTATAATGAATTATAATATTCGAGATACATACTGAGCGTCTCCATGCGTTAAGTTATCAGCTGATGGCAGAGTCGTGAGCCCAAAAGTTCAAGGCTTGCAATACGATTATCGTAACTGACCTTGATCAAAGAATGACCATCTATCGAAGAATGTCTCCCCAGAGTACTCCATTGAATAGCTGTATGAGGTTGCGCCGGCCATGTTGGTAAGGACATTTAGAATTAACCCTATAAGGGCACATGCCTTGGCCGTTATTTGTACCATGAAGACAATTAAGAAGCTATAGTTCACCAAGACTTCCTGCAGATTTACAGGAAACGATTTCAGTAATATAAAACGGGTATTGATACTTGTGAACTAGAAATTTGGAGGGAGAAGAGCGCTAACAGCAACTGAGGCAAGAAAAGGGTATGAATGCTTTTTGCATGCTTAACGCTGATATAGTTACCAATACGACGTAACGAAAAACTTTGTGGGAGGACGGAAACAGTATGCGGAAAGAAGCAGGGGCCGGTGCCATATTGATCAAATCATTATGTCCCGCTTACGCCCTTCCGATCAACATTCTTGACCGTTATTGGTTACCTATGGGTAACCCCACCCAGGTCAAGCCTTAATATCCACCAAAACCCTAAAAGCGAAAGCAGTCATTTCTCTATAAAATAAGTTTCTCCATATTCAATGCTTTGATATTGTATGAAGTATTCTCTTTAAAAGACATAACCGTTTTGTAGCAATTTATAATCGATATGCAACCTGTCTTAAAGTCTCCGAGCCGAGGAACCAATAATAAAACTTGCGGTGGCTTCTAAAAGTAGTGATAGCAAGACAAGGCACTTCATCTTAGAATACTATCAGCGTGCTACACTACTTGGTGGCCTGAATGCGGATCAATATACCTTCGTCGAGGACCTAAGAGATATTGTTCCTGTACCCCCTTCTCTGTAAAGGACCTGAAAGTCAATCCATCTTCTCACAGATGTAGAGAAAGTATTAGGTTGCAAACGGTGTGAGTAACGATAGCCATGTCCATCTTCAGTACAGATTTAATGCATATGGTTTGGTTAGAATATGAATACCAGAAGCGTTTTTGAAGTTTCATTTGCTGAAGTCTCAAACGGTGATTAGTCGGGGACAGATGTTGAAGTCAAGGTCTAGATGATTTGAACCAGTTTTATTGACCCATAGATGATATTCTTTTACTAATACAAGTAACCCTCGTTTCAATTAGTTTTCAATGCCGAGAGTTTTGAACTCAATACAAGGCACAAAAAGTACAAGCCTGCTTGTTTCATTTATCTCGGATCCTGCCTATCGATGGGATGAGATATAACCTCAACAGCACATTAGCACAGACGGTAGTATGGGAAATTTTTGGTCTTGAAATAGACATGTCTGTTGGGTGATAATAGTAATAGTGACGTTTCTTAGATGATGGTCAATGATTCCTAGCTAGTCCTATGACAAGAATGCCGTCGAGATGTGACAAGATATATCGTGACCTAAGCTTAGTAAGCTTACGTGATAAAACTACTATCATATATCTGATAATATCATATGGGCGTAGCAAATTTCTAAGGAAACGAGATCAACAAGAGAAAGTGTATTGACGATGATCTTTTGTGGAGGTTACATTCAGGCGTACAACACAAACCAGCATTACATTTGAACTATTACAAGTCCTTATATGCGCATTTAACAAGACACAATTACAAACGATTTACCCAAATAATAGCAAACAAGTCCATGATCATGAAAATGTCCGTGAAGTGAGAGAAAACTATACAGAAGAATAATAAAATGTTCAAAGTCCTTGATGAAATAACAAGTCCGTCATGAAAAAATAAAGCATGGTTTTTTGGGGGAAGATATCAGTCCAGTCGGTACCCACTTTAGGAGGTTGTGGATGTCGAGGTACCATTGTAAATTAATGCGTTTGTGGTTAAGCTAAGACGTTGGCCCATGGTTGGCTAAAAGAGGTATAGCAATATGAGTAAAATTCTAATCGAAGCCCAGATGACCACATGACAAACTCACATCACATGTATCCCATTCTTCCAACACGGCAAGGTACACTGGAACTGAGGTAGCAACCTCACCGGCACCAAAGCCACCTGCAGACTTGGAGAAGTCTGGCATAGTAAGTTGAGCAGGGGCTGGGTTGCTCGGGAATTCATTACCTAATAATCATGACAAGAAAATAAAAGATTGAGATGTCAAGGTTAGTAAGAGATTCATTAGAAACCTTAGTTGAATATCTAAGTTTGATTGAACTCAATGTGGAATACGTACTAAGACTTGAGTATGAAAATCGACCAAAGTAGTGACCCGTCATGTCAGTGGAGTCCCCACCAAGCGTACTGCCTAGTGGGGACGTAAGAAGCCAAACGGAGAAATTGTAACTTGAAAGGCAGTAATCGCCACGTTGATTATAGAGAAAGTCAAATGATTGTCCGGGCATTATAACTGTCCCATTGGCGGGTGACGATATTGTGCCCTGGGGATAATACCGCTTTTCTAGTGAAGTAGGTGCAGCAATGGCACTATGCATTAGAGCCATAACAATGGCAGCAACGTAGGTAAACATAAGCAGAGACATGATGGCTGGTTGAGTTGATTAAACTGTGAGAGTCGTGTAAGAGCGAGGGAAGAGCTATTGCCCTAAAGATTTACGCCTTGTACGAGACGGTGGTTGTGGGGGAGGGTGCTGCCCTAACTCGCGTATTATATAGTTTGAGAAATCGAAGACGAGGATCAAGTACGGAGTGGAACGGTATATCGCGGATGCTAGCGGAGAAAATCAAGGAAGAGCAACTGGCAGCCAACACTGGAAATAAAGAATAGAGTTGCAGATCCTGGCAGAATCTCACCGAAAACATATGTTTGAACCACATGCATCAATGCTTTTTCTCTGACTCGGGCTTTTCTACACAAATTTACCGGTCTATGCTGTGCAAAGTCAGGTTACGATATATAGAAAACCAGATCCCGAGTATAGTACGCTCATCACAAGAAGACAGTCGCAGTGAACCACCTTTGTGTTGATGGGAAGATACAACGTCCTCGCGGCTTCCATTTAGAGAAGATATCGTGTCTATGTCCAATCAAAACATCTCTGTATGCATCTAGTGGATATTTAATCAGTGTCCACTAGAATAATCAAGTCGTCCATCACAAACAGTGAAGGCCTCCATGCTTTAGATGCGTCATAAGCTTAGATATTTGTTCGTTGTAATGAAATGGGCATCAAGGAATCAAGCATTCTCATTCACAAGTCGGTCAGGACAATCCGAAAGTATGCACAAGGTCTACACAGGTTCTCCGGGAGTCCGAATATCGGACTATCCGTCTTCTTGATGACCGTAGGAGCTAAAAATAGATCCGGGTCATCTTCCGAGTTGATTTTAGTACTGGAGATCATCCGCATTGCGAAAGATCAGATGTATGACTTACTACTAACAATAAATGTACTAACTACGTACACTATCTGACAGGCAGTACTCCTTGTTCATGCATCTGAGCAACAATGACGGACTGCTCTTCAGAAGTACTGTTTGAGCCGGGTCTTTTGATGATCATGTGCACCAATTAAAGATTCATAGAAGTCAGTCTGCTATATATACTCTCAACTAGAAGATTGTATAGTGCTTCCAAACGAGAAAAAGAATATAAAACTACGCTACATATATCTGAAGAATGCTTCATTAGTATCGATTTTATTGGAGGCAAAGCTTTTGGATACTTGCGATATACAAAATCATCGTATTCATACAGAGTTCGTCAGCCTCTCCGGTCCGAAAACAAAGCGTACCGTGCCTTCATTCTTGCCTAGGGCGGATGCATCACCACCTTTTCCGAGTAGTTCTTCTAGCTTATTCGTGTCATTCGTCAGGATACGTGTTCTGGGTGCATGCTCGGTTTCACGCAAATGGATCTTTAGCCGCATGAGAGTATCATGCTTATACGGGATAGGAGGAGGGCTTGGCAGGGCTGCTTGTTGTGCTAGGAATAATGGGTGTGAGGAATGAGGAGCTCGGGGGAAGGATGCGTGTGGGGAGACGGAGATGATGGTGTGCTAGGAGAAGTGGTTGCAGAAGTGTTTTGAGCGGCATGAATGAGTAAGTCAAGAAGAAGGTGACAGATCTCTGTGGAAGGAAGTAGTGAGTTGGGCGTTGGAGCTAGTCCAAATTAGTATACATATGCAACTAACCTTCTAGATCTTCAACACATGCTTTGAATTTCGATTCCCATTCACCACTCTGACCAAGGAGAGAAACAACTTCATGGCTTGAACGATGCTCCGAAGGTGGCTCGGGAGGTTGCTCGAATGACGAGAGTAGTGAAGCAAGGTAGATACAGGCCATAGCTACAACATGTGGGGGATATTGTAAGGGTGCAAGGGTCCGACTACTGCTCCTGGAATTCAGTTTTACTCGCAAGATTTTATCAGGGTGCGTACAGACCTATCAACAGCAAGTCTCCAAGAAAATCTTGCCAGCTTCTTTGGTAAGTTCAGAGCACGAGAAAATTTGATTACGTAGGGGAAAGGCATTCTAACTGTGAAGTTAAAACATATAGTTTCAAGAACAAGCCGCTCAATCCCAAGTAAATGTTGACGATCTTGCTCAACGGTCTATAAGACTCTAGTAAGTATAGCCAGAGTAGATTAAGAGATGGTAGTGGACTTACAGCAGGATCTATCTCTACCTCACCACCAATAGCCTTAGAACGGGCTGCAAGTTCTGGAAAACGAACAGTATAAGAAACCATTAAGATGTCCCGAGGTTTCTTTAGTGTATCATGCAGCTTGGTCGACACGTAAAGGCATGCCATAGTAACGTCCTAGTTTTTTCCGTCAATTTTGTTTCTGTATAAGTTTGTAACCATAACACACAAAGTAATTAAAGTCTTTCCTTGGAAAGAAAAGATGGAAACGGTGGTATAAGTTTTGTGCAGTTGCAATCGTTCTTCGCGGGCTGAGTATACCTGGTAAGTCCTAGCCCATTCTGATTTTTGTTATACGTGTCTCTAGTACTCACAAGCCTATCTTGGTTCCAACAGCCTCAATAAAGCTACATGCTTGTTGTCTAAGCTTCTCCTGGTTTGCTGAGAGCTTTCCACGTTGCTTTTCAGATAGGTAGTCAACCTCCGCAGGAGAAAAGTATGGATGGTGATATTTAACATGAGATACGGGCAGTTGTGATGGAGAACGAGGAACCGAGTATTGATTTGAGTCCATTGGTTATATCGTTCCCTCTGGAGTGAAGTTAGGCACTTGAAGCAAATTCACCTGGGAGAAGCGCGTGCATAAACACATTACGTCATCAAGTTACTTAGAGCCACTCAAACTTATACCTTGATAAGTGTTGTAGAGCTAGAACAATATGATGAAAAGTAGCAATGTCTCTTAGAAGAAGAGAAAATAGATGGCAATAGAGATACATGAAGATCGCTACATCAGATAGGTACATTGTGGTAAGTAAAAGCCACGAAAGTGTTTATACTCAAAAAGATTGAAATAGTGGTTGGTCACTATTGTATAATTAAATTCTTAATATCGCCGACGATTATGAATCCAGTGATTCATGTGAGTTTACGGAGAGTCCGGATATCCAGTTATACGTTCGTGGCAGATAACGATCGGTATTTTACTACGAAACCATGGAATATAAAGTCCATCGTAGTGAGGAATTGAAAGGAAAACAATCGGTCGAATGGGAGTCGATGATTCGGATACAGGTGGAGTGTCTATATCCATACTCTCGCTCGAGCTACTGATTGAATGCTGATAGGCGAAGTACCTTAGGACAAGCATCTAAAGTAACGTTGGGCTGATCCCCTTGCAAGTCGACACATCTACACATTGTAGAAGGGGACATATCTCCATATGACCTAAAGCCGCGATAATCCTGTCCGCATCTCCATCTTCTGCGAACTTACAATAGTTCATTTGAAATTTGCGCAGCTTACTGGATCTGCGAAGAAATCCGATCATTGGCACCACTGGAATTTTGCAACTGATCAATGTAACATTTGCAAGACTTGATATAGGATGCTGCCGAGTCGCTAGATCCGTGATGTCTAATTCGTGTGAGCGATATAGGAGAGGTTTTCGAAGTTTGGGGAGATTAAGGTGTGGGAGGAAAACCCAAGTAGGGCTTCCGTACATAAGCCAAAGCTCTTGTAAGTGTTTTTGAGTTCGATCACGGTCAGATCGTCAACTTGATAGACATGATACATATTTAAACTCAGAGACTGAATCCCAGAAATAAGCGTTAGACAGTTCAAAAGCCGGGGGATTGAGAATTGTCCTGCCAAATCAAGGGAAGTCATTGAGGTACAAGACTCAATAAAAGTCCAAGGAAGTGGGTTGGTTTTCTTACAGTGAAGTAACGACTTCAGATTTGATGTATTCACCGCTTCAAGACCGTTCCATAAATCACTATTCATACGTCTTTCCAGCTCCACCATTCCCAGTACATTGATTCTATGTTCGCTCTGCTCATCTTGAGCCTGCGGAACAGTATATATGGAGAGTGTAGTAGGAGATAGTTGGCTTATAGCCACTGGAAAAGTGTCTCCGAAACTTGGGCCGTCTATTATTAGATGGAGGTCCTTGACTGAAGGCCAGAAGTTGTTAGAGGCATTCTTAAGTAGTCAAGGGCGTGCTCTGAGACCGATAGTATCTGATAGATGCAATTTTGTGAAGAAACCACCGGATCTTTTAAGCCAAGTATCCACACAGATATCTGGATACGACTTGTAAAACTTGAAAGTACGCCAAAATACAGGATTATTATGAATCAGATTTCTCCAGGATTGACTCACAAGACAAAGATTATTCAGTTTCCTTATATAACTCCTCTTTCGGGCCACCATATCGACTCCCAGAGCCATCCAGAATATATCAGTAACTAACTATAAGGGAAGTAATCCGAAGTAATTTTCATCTTTTAGCGTTCGTAGCTTATATGAAATCAGTTCCTCTGACTTGTAAAGTTTCGAAAGATATTCCGTGTTTGAACTATCCGCTGACTCAAGGGCATATAGGATGTCACTATAGGCGGCTTTTAGGTACCCATTCGTGAAAAGAAGAGTGGAACGATTGTAATATCCCCAGAAATGGAGGGATCGAAATTTTATATAAGATGCTTCATAAGTTTGCTTACTAGTGAGAAGTATGGATTAGTTTAGATCATCATACTCAGGTGTTGATAGTCACATTGAAAGAATTTCTTGTCATTCTAGTCGAAGGACAAGTTACAAATTACTCGATGCATATATTTTGAGTATATGAGATATCGAATGATATAAGTGTTATAGACTTACCTCTAAGTCTCTGCTCGTCATTTTAAATTTCTTGTTTTATGTCTATCTTGCTGTTAGTCTTTTTTCTTCTCAGACGTTGAAAGATGAATGAAAGTGGTTGGATATCCTCACAAGAGAAGTGATTCTATTTATGGTGTGGTGGTCGAGACGCGTACGAAAGGGGAAATGTTTTCTCATGTATGAGTATGAGGCGACGCGCGTACGCACGCGTTAAGCTTATAGTGAACTTGACATACCGCCATGTCTGAAGTTACCAAGGAAGCGCCTTCTACGCCAGCAGCAATGGATACTACACCAGATGAGGTGAAACCCGTGGAAGAGACCTGGGAAGATATACCAGATGAGATAAAGTCTCTCAACCCAGATGAAATTATGTCCCGGATACGCCTCATTGACAATGATATCAAGGTATGACTTATTGTCCTCTGCCCAGTCCATGGACTTAATTAGCTTTAGGTTATGCGCTCTGAAACACTCAGATTACAACACGAGCAGAGTGTTATGAAAGAGAAGATTCGGGACAACGGGGAGAAAATAAAACAGAACAAGGTACTACCATATCTTGTTGGTAACGTCGTCGAGGTGCGTTTGTGGCATTAAGTAGTATATAATGCTTTATCTCATGAGAAAGTAGATTCTTGACATTGGTCCAGAACAAGAGGAGGATGGAGCAAATCAAGATCTTGACTCAATGCGTAAGGGCAAATCTGCCGTAATAAGAACATCGACTCGCCAAACGGTCTTTCTTCCTTTAATTGGTCTCGTCCCTGCAGAACAACTCAAGCCAGGAGACCTCATTGGCGTAAATAAAGACTCATACCTTGTACTTGACAAGCTACCTGCCGAATATGATTCACGAGTGAAGGCTATGGAAGTTGATGAGCGACCTACAGAAACGTATACCGATATCGGTGGGCTCGATAAGCAAATAGAGGAACTCGCCGAAGCCATTGTCTTACCTATGGAACACGCTGATCGTTTTAAGACGATAGGAATCAAGCCACCCAAAGGGGTTTTAATGTACGGACCACCCGGGACTGGGAAGACCTTAATGGCGCGAGCATGCGCTGCCCAAACTGATGCCTGTTTCTTGAAGCTTGCTGGCCCATCACTAGTACAGATGTTTATTGGCGATGGCGCAAAACTTGTTCGAGATGCTTTTGAACTGGCCAAGGAAAAGGCGCCTGCCATTATCTTTATTGATGAACTTGATGCTATTGGGACTAAGCGATTTGACTCGGAAAAGAGTGGTGATCGAGAAGTTCAGCGAACAATGTTGGAGCTACTAAATCAGCTCGATGGGTTTAGCAGTGATGACAGGATAAAAGTTAGTATTTCACTGGTTATTCGATGCTCCATTCTTACGCATCTTGTAAAGGTCATAGCGGCAACGAACAGAATAGACATTTTAGATCCTGCCCTCTTACGATCTGGTCGATTAGATCGAAAAATTGAATTTCCGTTACCTAACGAACCTGCTCGAGCACGTATTCTTGAAATCCATTCTCGTAAAATGACTTTGAGTAAAGACGTAAACTTTGAGGAACTTGCAGCAAGTACGGATGAATTCAACGCTGCTCAATTGAAGGCTGTATGCGTTGAGGCGGGTATGATTGCACTCCGGGAGGGTGCCGCGAAGCTTAGTCATGAGCATTTCCACAGTGGTATCGCAGAGGGTGAGTACTTCATATTCAGAATCATCCTATGTCTATCTACTAACAGTTGTCATACCGTATAGTTCAAAGTAAAAAGAAAAACGCTCTTATATATTTTGCTTAGTGTTCTCTTGCTATCTTCTTTCGCATTTTCTTTTTATTTGTTACACGCACTTCATTTGTAATCAACAGCACTTAAACTTCCCACAATGTGATATTAATACTACAGCCCTATGCGTTAGTTTTCTAAATTCCTGTTACTCATTCTTATTCACTTAAAAGGTTAGTCACGATATCACTTACTAAGCTGTGATCGTCATATGGCGTCACTCGTTAAGCGTTATATCCAGCATATGATTATGATGATATTTACTCCTAGCTCACGCCATGTTGTCTGTCCCTCTCATGACAACATCCCATTACTCTATTAAAGCTGGCTCGGAGACTACAAGAAGGGAGTATTCAGAAAACAACGAAACTTATACAAAACAAACGAGGTCGCATCTAAAGAAAGCGATTTCTAGTGCATTGGTATCACTCATGTTTATCTACACCGTCTTGGTCGGATTTCGTGCCGTAAAGAACTCCAACTACATATCTTCACTCTCGTCTTGGTCTATATGTCACGGAAAGGGGAACTTGAGAGCTGGAACTCACAGAAACTTTAGTTCACTCCCGACTCACTATACTCTGCCCTCCGGTGATCGCATACCATCTATTGCTCTTGGTGCGGCAATAAATAAAACGCGTCGCCTAATATTATTACTTATTTCACAATCTAGGCGTTTGGAAGGCGGAAAAGGGACAAGTTGAACAAGCTGTCAAGGTTTGCAGCCACTCGGTTCTCTGTTTGATAATACTTAGTCAGCTCTCTTTGTCATTACAAACTTCAGAAAGCCCTCCAGGTCGGTTATAGGCATATTGATGACGCCTGGATATACAGGGTACGTGTAGTACTCAGCCCAATGGAACTCATCAGGACTAAGCCTTATCCGGAATTAGAACGAGAAAGAAGTAGGACAAGCCATCAAAGAGAGTTCTGTACCACGCTCAGACATTTGGATCACCTCAAAGGTAAGTTGGAGAGAGTGCCGAAAAATGGAGATAGTTCTCAAAATAGTGTAGCTGTGGAACAACTTCCATGCCCCTGAAGATGTTGAGCCTGCCCTAGACGAATCGCTCCAAAACCTAGGCACAGATTACCTTGACTTATATCTGATACATTGGTATATGTTTCATAGTGGGCGGGGTATACGGAACATTCCTTATGTTTTATCTTGAACTTATAGGCCCATCGCTTTCAAGAAGGATCCAGGCCCTAATGGTGAAAATATCTATGATCGTGAATTGAGCGATGACCCTTATCCCACCTGGAAGAAGCTTGAGGAGATGGTGGAAAAGGGTAAAGTCAGAAATATCGGAATTAGCAAGTACGTTTGACCATCTATCGTAAAAATGTTGCTTATTCTTTGTCGCTCCATGTAGCTTCAACATCAGACGGTAATCAATCCCCAAATTCTCTGAGAAAGGCCGAAGCTCATTGGATATAGTATTCAAAACTTAACTGCAAACCCCTTGAAGATAAAGCCTGCTGTGTTACAAGTAGAACTCAACTATTATAACCCTCAGCCGGAGCTAATTAAGGTTAGATAATCATGTGACTTCGTTATCATACTTCAGATGAACGCCTAACAAATGAACAGTGGGCAAGAGAAAATGGCTTGGTCGTAGAGGCGTATTCTCCCCTTGGCAGTAGTAGTCAAGTCGGAGAGATGTTGCGTCTTCCTCAGGTAGGTCTATCATCTATACATCTCCACTATTATCGGATTATTTACATTTGAACAAAAAGATAAAGAAGATTGCAGATGCCCTTGGAATCACACCAGCTCAAGCAGTGATTTCTTGGCATTTACAGCGTGGGGTGAGTATGATTATTTATCGCTCTAAGAGCTATGTGATGTAATACCCCTCAGACTGTCGTGCTCCCAAAGAGTGTTACACCATCACGTATCGAGGAGAATTATGAAGGTAGAGTTAAGCGTCTACTTGATTTGATATTTTACTAACCTTTCGAGAAGTTGTAACTCTTCCGGAAGACCTCTTTAACGAACTTGAGACTGCGGCAACATCTCATCCACCCGAGCGTGTTGTGAATCCAAGTAGAGCCTGGGGCCTAGATTTCGATATCTTTTATGATTGAGATTAAATATCTCCTTACAAGCCCGGGGAAGCCAGAAGAGTCCATTGTATCACGTTGGTAAACCATACTTAGCGCCTTTAACAGTCATGATCAAAAAGGTGATCAATCACATCTATATTTATGACATAAACTAGAAGAAGATATGAAATCAATGGTTCTCGTGCCTTCTTGCATTCAAAGGAACCTGCACGTTTCAAATTATTCAGATAGATTTATGCAGCACTTTGAGCGCGCTTGTTATGCGTCATAGATGATATCTCACCATCGGACTCTGATTATAGAGATAGAAGCATCTACCTCTGCTTCCTCTTGTAAGCTTGTACGAGTAATCCAGTTCAGAGAAAGTTTACAATTGGAGAAAAGATGGAATAGTGGCGGAGTTCCTGCTTTTTTCGAATTTTTGGAACGTTTCCTACCACGTGGAATCGGTACTGAGTAATATCCTACTTCCGCTGAGAGCGCACGGAGCCAAAAATACATTTTCCTTCCGATTTTCTTCTAGAAAAAGCCTCCCATCAAATACCTAATTGTGCTGTGTATGAAGTTAGTCAACTTATCCCTGAATGCTTGTTGTTTTGTACGGCCAACGGATGTGGCTAAGTTCCAATATGATTGATCGACAAAGACCGCCTTAGTGAGGCCGAGTCGGACCCTTATTTACTTTTGTCACCTTCATAGCCCGTTTCTGCGCTTCCTGTCCAAATTTGAGCAGAAATTCTCACAGCAATGACTTCTATCGTATTGAGCATACACCACGTAGCTAGTAGATAGTAGTTTACGCGAGCGTAGTTGCATCAGTCAATTCCAGGTTTACTCACGCTCATCAAGATCTGGTTAAGATACAGACTGAGATTGTTCCGGATAGTAATACTTACATATCTCGATTTGTTTTTCAGATTATGTCAAGAGTAAGATAGCAAATTTCTTATAAAATTGCCTATAAAGATGCAAGAAGCCCCTTCAAGTACACAATAGTACTCTTCCTTTCCTGTAATACCCTCTATAAATATCACTTATATTTCTTGACCTTCCCAATCATGGAGAAAGATGCTACGAAAGGTCATATTATAACACTGACTGCCGGTGCATGGGGTGTGTATATTACCATGACCTCCGGCTTATACACACTTAATGTTATCGATTAGGGCATGCTAAGTGTGCTTGCGGAATGGTCGCGAAGTCAGTTCGCTTCAGGCCAATCTACGCCACAGTATTCGTCACCCAACCTCTCTTTGAGAAGGCTAAGGCCGAGGTTGACTCTCACTTTGTTCCAGTCAAAGAAGATGAGCTCAGGAGTATGATAAGGTAGTTTTCTATGCTACTGTAGTAGCTAATTGGAGACTTACCATTCTCTAGAGTTGTAGCGTTGAAGGCTGATGCGCTTCCGTATATCACCGAGTCTCTGTGCAAAAACTTCATAGAGCTGTACAAAAAACTATTAGACGGCGAATCTATCCCGGAGCAACCTGAAAGTGATGTACATCTGGCAAGCGTAGGGCCTCCCAAGTTATTGGTACTGGATGTATGTTTGTGTTTTACGTATTAGAGATAGTTCAGTCGGACCACTGACTTCCACATAGTTCTTCTTACGCGAGACTCTAGATGGCGTTCGATCTCTCTCCGGGAAATCCGTTCCGATATTGACATTACAGTCTGGTGGTGCTACCGGTGTTCTCTTCTTGTTTGGACCAGAGCATCTTGGTGGAAATGGGGACCTCGAGGAAAAGATCAAAAGAATTGAAATTGAAGATGAGGAACTAAAACTGAAAGAAGCGATGAAGGTAGGTCCTGTATCTTGAAGCTATTTAGATTACTACAGACATGTTGGAT
The DNA here is from genome assembly GCA_002794735.1 of Pyrrhoderma lamaoense. Classification (NCBI taxonomy): domain Eukaryota; kingdom Fungi; phylum Basidiomycota; class Agaricomycetes; order Hymenochaetales; family Hymenochaetaceae; genus Pyrrhoderma; species Pyrrhoderma lamaoense. The sequence goes on along the minus strand of NBAZ01000022.1, from coordinate 134,149 downwards.
TATAGATCTACCGGAGATGCAACGGTGATTTGGTCAATATACCTGGGTTGCCTCCCATGTATGATCATGAATTCTCCCCACAAGAGGTCAGTTACATGTATTTTACTTCATTATTTAGACTTGTGCTGAGATGACTCCTTGCTAGCCGATATTTGACGAAAACATCACATTCTTCTCAGCCCCTGTACACAAGTTAGTTATTTTCTCATAGACTGGCCCATAGCATCTTATCAGGATGATTAGGTTCTTTCTCGATTCTGATGGGGCTGTCATGAATACGACTCCCCTGTTCGAAAAAGATGCGATCGATGCTTTCCAGTCTTGGTTCGGAGAAAAACCTGTTATATGTGCCGGTCCCTTCGACTATCCTCTTGTTGAGAGAAAAAAAGATACTTCTCCTGGAGCATTGGAAGTACAAGCCTTCTTAGATAAGGCCCTTAAGGAACATGGTGCCCACTCTGTTTTATACGTGAGCCCCTCTCGTTTACCATTTGCACCAATTTCTCAAGCGATATCAAACTTCTAGATATCATTTGGAAGTCTCTTCTGGTTCAAAGACACGAATAAGCTGCTACCATTCTTTGATGCAATCATTGAGAAGCGCGTACCCTTTGTAAGGATCCGCTAGTCATGTTCCAAACTATATGACTCACAGTACGACTAGATCCTAAGTATTGCTTCACCTTTTGCTGTCTTCCCAGAGGAGACAAGGGAGAGAATACAGAAATCAGGTTTGGCTCATATCTCAAACTGGGTCCCACAAGTTGATGTACTAAATCACGAAGTAAGATTTACGTATATTATCTTGCTATAGCTTAAATTACTTATATAATTGCTTTTCTTTAAAGGCTACTGGTTGGTTTATGTCACATTGTGGTCATAATTCAACGCTGGAAGCACTTATTGCGGGAGTACCTATGTGAGCATTTCTTAGTTTTTATATATGGACTGAACTCTGAAAAGCTATGTCGTTTTCAGGCTATGCAGCCCATTTGATGTGGACCAACCAGCTAATGCCGTCCAACTCTCACATAACCATGACGTAGCATATGAGCTATTTGAACTGCGGTCGGGTCCTGGACTCCGTCCTATTCATCGTCTTGGAAACCGCCAACCAGAGGGCACTGATGAATCCATCCGCCGTGAGATCAGCGACATTCTCGATAAAGCCCGGGGTCCAGACGGACAAAGAAAGAGGGAAAATGTTAAGCGGATGCAAGAAGCTTTCAGACATAGCTGGGGCCCAGAAGGAAGCAACTGGAAGGAGATAGAGAGACTAGTTAACCTTGCTTCAACGGTGGAAATCCGCAACTAAGTTTTTTTCTTACTACCTAGAATCTTGAAAATTGGACGCAAATATATGATAAGTACTGAATTTATAGATATACATATATACACCGCCCCTTTGATTGTATTAACTGTAATAACATTATAGAACCTCCGTGATTTTTGCAATTTCTTTCCAGCTAGACCCATTGGGAGCCCAATCTTTCTCCATTTTCTGTTTGAACGTTCGAGCATTTTCCCTCTTTGTTTTTCCATCTAAGCCTTTGGCCAGCTCAAGAATGGTTATAATTTCTTTGCGAGCTGATTCAATTGTTCCTTCTGCGACACGACCTCCTAAACGATGGATTGGCCGCAGACCGTGCCCCGAACGCAACTCAAACAATTCATACGCAACATTGTGGACTGAAGAAAGATTGGCCGCGATTGAGGGTTGATCGGCATCAAAAGGACAACAGATCCTAGAGAGAAGGCTTGTTAGCTTTTAAAGGATTGAGCTCATAAATGTGGCTAATCCTACATCGGAATGCCAGCAGAAAGAGATTCCATGGCCGAGTTCTGGCCCGCGTGAGTGAAAAACCAGCCACAAGCCTGATAAGAAAGTAAACAAAACAAGTCATTTTTTGCCAATTCGACATAAAACTAATCACTTCATGGCTTAGAACATCTGTCTGAGGTATCCAGTTCGATAAGTATCCCAATCCGCTCTGAGCTATCTTTTCCCTCGTCTCGTCCGGAATAGGGGCAAACGGAGAGGCGACACTGAGGATCTAAAATTTTACGAGCTGTTATTAGTGAGACGTACATATAGCTTAGTTGTACTTACGAAAGGTACGTTGTTTTGAATTATCGCATCCAGCACCGCCCAGAACCTTTCAGGGTTCCTGAACCAATAAATTGTACCAAATGATATCTAAATATGATAATTTAGATATTGTAGATTCCGAAGCATTATACACTTACATATATTACAGAGTGTGGCCCATGCGTCTTCAAGGCAGAATCAAGGAACGAATGAACCTCTTGAGCACCAGGAGAGAGATCCCTAACTCTTTTGACTAACGGAAAGTCAAATGGTCCGGCACTGATTACTGGTTTATCTTTGAACCAAGACTTGAATGCTGTAATTGCTGGTTCTTCGAATAAGTGTGTTGTATTCAATACGACTCCATCACTATCGTTAAAGAATCTTCGCAAAAGTGCAAAAGAAGATCAGGTGTTTCATCTTTATGAAAATCATCTCGGTGTTACCCACTTGTGAACATTCGCGGACACAAATGCAAATGTTTGATCAAGAATCGGCTATTTTCAAGTGATCCTCTTTAGACCGTGTAATATAGATATTTAATCTGCATACACACACCTCTTGGGGTACGTGTTCATAATCATACATGGGAGGTCTTCCAGCGAGATGTATCAGATTTCCGTAGCATCTGCGATATAGCTGTTCGCTGTAAGTTCAAAGTTTCAAATCGATAATCCTTAGCACCAGCTAACTCACTTTATCTGCTTCTTTAGACCTTTCCTTTTCGTCTTCAGTACTAATTCTCTTTATTTTCTCAGCTAAATCCCCATTTCCACCAAGATCCTCTGGACCAAACATAAATAAGATGCCACCGGCGCTAGCCGCCCTAGTATATATCAGAACATCTTTCCCGCTAATGGACCTGACTCCATTCAGTGTCATAGGGAGAAAATACTAGTAGATAAGAAGATGAGCAATGTTATACTACCTAAGATAAAGTGTTACTGACGTCTAGAACAAGTAGCTTTGGAGGGCCTATCGGATCACAAAGCATTGTACTGTCTGGCAAAATCGGTATAGGTTCACTGGCTAATAGTTTTTTATATTCCGTGAGGAAGGAGTTGCTTAGAGTATCAAGTTCAAAAGAGGACTCTCCAGCATAGATTCCTACGATTCTTTGGGATCCGTACTCTTATCATAAAAGAAACTGAAGAGACCTTGAGGAGGCGTACCTGATTCGCTTGCGCAAATGACCCTCCTCTTCCGAGAATTGCGCATCTACTTCCTTGTTTGCCCTTTCAAAAAATGGGACTCCGACGAACACTGTAGCATAAACGTCTCGATAACGAACGACCTTGCCAATGAGGGCACAAACACTCTTGGCATGACCTAAGAGCGCCAGTAATTAGTGATTCTGTGAGGTGTTTAAGTTGCAACATACCCCATGCAAGAATAGTCAGAGTAATGATGTGGCCACCACTTTCCATCATGAAGAGAACCCTTATTATCTTGAGGTATATACGTTTGATAGCTATTACAGGGGTATACTGGGTATACTGATCTGTGTGGAGATCAGTAGCTGAGGAGGGAGATCCGATCTCATCACCAATAGCATCGTATATCTAAGCGATCCAAGATCAAAAATGAAAGAAAACAGCCGACTCCAGCGCTGATGCTTAAATATCCTCTAATTTTATTACATAACTGATGACTGATCGCAACAACATAATAATAATTATTGAGTGGGTTCCATTTTTTGTTGATTCATTTACATTTTACAAGATTTCAATGAAGAACTTCCATACACCTTTCAATTTCTTTCCAGCTATGTCCTCCAGGAGCCCAGATTTCTTTTATTTGTTTCTGTAACTTCTGAATATTATCTCTTTTCTTCTTCCCGTCTTCACCGAATGCTTTAGCTAAAAGATCACTGAGCTCTTGGCGAGCTGATTCCATAGTTGCCTGGGGCGATCGGTTCCCCAACCGATGTATGGGACGTAATCCATAACCTGAGCGAAGTTCGAAGACCTCATAAGCCGCATCAAAGTTGTTAGTCAGATTAACTGCATTGATAGGTTGATCACTGTCGAATGGGCAACATATCCTTATTGATTTTTAGAGTCAATATCTTTGGACACTAGTCAAGAAAGTGATACTTACATCGGTATACCAGCAGAGAGACTTTCGGATACTGAATTTTGCCCACAATGAGTCATGAACCATCCACAGACCTTTTGCACTACTCAACACTAGATCATCACATAAAACTGATCTGATAACGTACCTCATGTTTTAGTATATCCGTCTGTGGGACCCATGTAGAGCAATATGCAAAGCCGGTGTTGTTAATCCTCTCAAGCATATCTCCTGGAAAGTTCATGAACCGGGAAGCAGCGCTCAGTATCTAAAATCATTTTCAGCTACGAGTAAAACTTTTTTTATACGTAAACGCACGAATGGGACTTTCTTTTCAATGAGTAAATCTAAAATCGAGTAAAACAAGTCTGGTTTCTTGAAAAAGAAGATGGAACCAAATGCAATCTGAGAAATTAATCAGTATCAATATGGACTGGTTTAATAGAAATCAGAGACGAACATATAGCAGGGATCGGGGTCCATTTTTTTCGAGGGTCGAATCCAAAAATCTTAGCACTTTAAGCGTTTCGGGTGAAGTATCTGCCTGGCCCTCAAACAAGGGATAATCGACTAGTCCAATGCTGAAGACGGGTTTATCCGAAAGCCACTGACGAATAGCATTGATTGCGGGCCCTTCAATGATATCTGTGGCACCCAATATAACTCCATCACATTTACTCAAAGTTCTATTGGAAGTGATGTTCAGGCTCTACTCGTATGTATAATTAGAGTTACATACCGAGGAACTACAGCGAATATCGGTGCAATATATGGTATAACTTCCATTATAGGCTTCGGATTTTTTTAAGGAACAGTGCTTTAAGTATGAGAAATTCAACAATAAATTTTTGTTACCTACCTCTTGGGGTTTAAATTCATAATCATACATAGGTGGGATTCCAGGAAGAGATATTAAATTTCCATCACACCTGCGAAATGCCTATACCCACTTCACATTTTGTTATCTGATCAGTGTAAATCCAATAATACTTACACTTATGATTTTCTGATACCTTTCGCCGTCGTTTTCTGCCTCTATCTTTTGCAGCTTCTCTCCTAGTTTTTCATGGCCGCCAAGACTTTCTGGACCATGATAATAGATCATAGCTCCTGCAGCGGCAGTTTCAAAAAGATATATCGGTATTTTTTCTACGTCCAGAGCTCTGATATGATCAAAAAGACTAGACGCAAAAAGCTACTTCAAATATTAGTCAATCAAGTTGTGCAAAAAAAGACTAAATGTGGGCGCACATCGATTATTAGGAGTTGAGGTGGAGTAATGACATCGAAGGCTTCATTGCTATCTGGTAAGTGTTGCAATGGTTCACCTTTAAAAAGCTTCCTATATTGCTGTAAAAAGTTTTTAGCCAGCTCATCAAAATCGAATGGTGTTGGGCCCATAGCCAGCCCGACAATTCTTTGGTGAAGGTCAATGGTTTTTCCAGCTTCTAATCATATATGGTTACCTAACGAGGCTCTTAAGTCCATCCTCTTTACCGGGGATGAATTTAGTTTCGATTTCCTTCAAAGCTTTCTCGTAAAACGCAACCGGTATAAAAATAGTAGCGTGGACTGGTCTACTATGCATCATTTTCCCAACAAGAGCACATAAGCTCTTGATATGGCCTTCTGAGAGTGAGCAATAAGTGACAGGTGATCTAATTGTTAGCTTACCCCATGACGGAATAGTGCTTCCTACAACGTGTCCTTGAGGAGTGCTCATAGTTAAATGGTGAAAAAATTGGTGAAGACAGTTTCTAGATCTACCCTTTATAATGCTTTTATCCCTGGCCCTCATGCTATTTCATTAGACTTAAATAAATCCGGATCACAAATGTCGATATCAGATAAAAATACTGTGATGCCGGATGGATACGTCAAACGGGAGCCTTCAATTCACACCTGTGATGGACTGAGTCATCCAAACCGGAGAAGTTACGGTCAGATGGATTTTCAGGGGTCAATTCTCCGACTTGATCCTGTTGATTTTGCTTCGCCGGACTGGTCTCCGTTGCTTTACTACGAGTAGTATACGAGAGGACATTAGAACTACAGCCGGGTATATTAAAGGACACCAGATACAATATTGGCGGAGCTGATTTGGAAATGACTATCGAATAGAATTGGTAATGTCGATCGTAGTTCTTAGCGTCTTTTACTATACCCGGCTATAGTACATGAGCGAATATGTCTCCTCAAACTCCAGTGAGAAAATATTCAAAAAGCGTATGTCGCTATGACCCCCTTTCGTAAGCCTATATCTACAGTAACAGACCAGATGGCATATCATGAGCTACTTCAAGGGATTGTAATACTGGTGTGTCTATTGAATGAAAACGTGTGAGTTTCTGAGAAATGTGATAGGCAATAGTTTTGTTTTTATTATTATTGATAATAGCATTATTTTTCCTAATTTATCTTCTTTAAAATTGAATTAAGTAAAAATACATATACAAACAGCACGGACTACTAGAGATTACCAGGAAAATGCTTTAATCATATCATGAAGAACTTAATGAATTGCATCAATACATCTTTCAATCTCTTTCCAACTATAACCCCCTGGAGCCCATTGCTCCTTAAGCTGATCGTACAACGCCTTGACATTTGCTCTCTTATGGCTCCATCATCTCCACGTATCTTAATCAAAACGTCATTGAACTCCCGGCGGACAGATTCCACTGTTCCTTCAGGTGTGCGGTCACCCAAACGATGAATAGGACGTAAGCCCTCTCCCGTACGCAGTTCAAACAATTCATAAGCAACATTATGGATAGAGGAAAGGCTAGCTGCATTCATGGGTTGATCCGCGTCAAACGGACAACATATCCTTAAAAGATGCTCAACTTCAGTTATATATTCATCTGTTCGATAGTCAGATTTGCTTACATTGGAACGCCTGCAGAGAGACTCTCCGTAACCGAGTTTTGTCCACAATGGGTCATAAACCAACCACAAGCCTAGCACAGCGAAGTGTTAATAATTACTATCAACCAAGAAGAGTACATTAATTGGTTACTTCATGCTTAAGAATTTCTGTCTGGGGCATCCACTTTGAGCAATATGCGAAGCCTGAGTTGTTGATTTTATGTTTCATTTCCTCTGGGAACACCATGAATGGTGAAGCTACACTCATCATCTGCAGATTATATCCTCATCAGTGTATATGAATGTTACAGCTAAGCTTATTGCTCACAAATGGAATACCGTTTTCAATGAGGAGATCTAAAATTGCCCAAAATAGTTCCGGTTTCTTGAACCAGAACAAGGTGCCAAATGATATCTAATCAAATTGACTAAGCAATAGTAGCGAGGGTTTAGATAATCGATGGAAACATACATAAATAACGGAATTGGGTCCGAACTTGCGTAACGCAGAGTTTAAAAATTCTTGGACCTCAACACCTCCAGAAGAAGTATCACCAGGTTTCTCGAACAAGGGAAAGTCAAGTGGTCCGATATTGAAAATAGGTTTTCCAGAAAGCCAGGTTTGTATGGTGTCTATTGCTGGTTTATCAAGAACGGGGGTAGCGTTTTGGATTATACCGTCACATTCATTCAAAAATCTGTAATAAAGTATGTCAATCAACATCTTGTGGTCGCAGAATATCACTAACTGAGGAAGTTTTGCGAAGACAGGTGCAGCATAAAGTGCTATAGGTACGAAAGACTTGATTGGAGACGACTATAAGCAATCGAACAATGGATGGATTGTGCATAATGATACAAACCTCTTGTGGGTAAAACTCATAATCGTACATAGGGGGAAGACCAGGTAGAGAAAGGACCTGCCCATGACATCGACGGTATGCCTATTGCAGCCGAAGACCTTCAGCACGGGGAATGGAACACGGTATACATATGGGGCATACCTTCTCAATCTCCCTGTTTCGAGAAACGTCATCCTTTTCATCTATTTTTTGAAGTTTTTCCTTGAGGTTTCTATTTCCTCCTAGGGCCTCCGGTCCAGAAAAGAAAACGAGAGCTGCCGCAACACTCGACTGAAGCATGTATACCGGTATCTTTTTGCCTCCAAGAGACTTGATGGCACTCATAGTGTCGACAAGGAAAAACTGAAACAAGAATTAGAACTTCATATGATAAGAGACAAATCTTCTTTAATGCAGACGTACGTCAAGTATGAGAAGCTGTGGCTGATCAACAGCATCATAGAAAATATCACTTTCAGGAGTCTGTTGGATCGGTTGACAATTAAGAAGCTTCTTGTATTGCTCTAAGAAGTTTTTGTTAAGAGCTTCTGTTTTCGTTGGAAACGGCTCTGTTTCCAGTCCCACAACTCTTTGGAAAGTCATCTTTTCAATCAATCATTATGCAGCCTGAAAAGGATTTGCGATTACCTGACTAGTCCTCGTAGCTCGTCTTCTTCACCGAAGATAAACTGGGTATTGGTCTCTTGAGTCGTTTTCTCGTGGAAGTTCATGGGCACAAAGATAGTCGCATTAAGGGGCTTGCTGTGCAGCAACTTGCTGATTAGAGCGACTAGGCTTTTGATATGTCCTAACACGAGAATATTGTTAAACAGTGCGAACAGATGAGTTCAAATGGACGTACCCCATCCCGAGGGCGCGACTGCGACGATATGTCCCTGAGAAATGGTCATGTTCTGGTTTTTACGTTCAATGTAGGGGATTTCAGTTAGATTTGTTTCCAAAGCTGCCTCCTTTTATCATCGCAGAGTTCCCCGCTTTCTCGCTTCAGATATTGTGCTCGGGCTCCCCGAGTCGGATCTGAATATCCCTGCAGAAGGACATTCTCATATTCCCATAGGGTGGTTATCGCTTGAGGCACTGATAGGTCGATATCATGACAATATTGTTACAAAGAAGACACCGGATACATATAAATTTGAAGGCTTCAAGTAGGTTGTAGAGCTAGCCGGTTTACGGCTAACGCGTTAAACACCGTTCTTTAAGCGAAAGATATAAAAGTTACATAGGACAATCTTATAAAAGTTTCAAATCCAAAAATCCTGAAAAGGAAACTATCTTTAAAGATCAATAGCTTTAAAATTCAAAGCCAGCAGCGATATCTCGATTATATAGATATCTACCGATTTATTTATTTGGACATAGGGCATAAAAGTATAGTCTAGAGTATATTGAAGCCGTGCAATACGGACTTCACGGGCACCGACTCGGAGGACGGAAAGGAAAATCATAGGGTTTATAATTATTTTGGAATGCTAGTCCGAATCGGCCGGCCCTAGACGAAAGGATCATAGCAAGCATCCCGTTTAAAGGATCTTGTGTGATAGCCAATGGTTTTGGAACATGAAAATTCTCATACTTCATCTAAACTCGTCAGATGTCAACCGGTGATAGCTATGAATGATAGCTCTGCATGAAATGTGAGCCTGGGCTTCACAAATTCAAATTCGCAAGAGCAGACTTTCTTATATCACTACATCCCTGTTCTCACAAACTTCGAGCCGTTTTATCATAACTTGTATCATACAGACATCTATATATGACGAATGATGGACGAATATGACCTATTTAATGTGCTTCTAGGCCACACTAAGTTAAGAATCTGAAATATTCAGATTGAGCAACTGAAAACCAAGATACATGCTATCAAGAAAACGGTCGTTACACTTCTCTTAAGCTCGGAGTGCCTTATCTTTGATCTAAGTTCTACGATAAATCCAAACAACCCTTTATAGTGCACATCAAGGAGGTTTAAAAGTGTTGTACTAGGGTATTCTAATCTTCATACATCTATATTCCAATAAACTATGTCACTTTTTTGATATTTTTATACTTTCTTCCTTAGTTTCTCAAGCTCGTTGCTGCCAAGCTCCTCTCTATCTCTGTCCATCCATAACCACCCGGTGCCCAGTTCTCCTTTATCAGACCCTGTAACTTCCGAGCATTCTGTCTTTTTATAGAGCCGTCTTCACCTCGTGCCTTGGTTAGTACTTCGATAAATTCGCGGCGAATTGACTCCTGCGTTCCCTCGGGTGTGTAATCGCCAAGGCGATGAATCGGGCGTAGACCGTCTCCACTGCGTAATTCGTATAACTCATATGCGACGTTATGCACAAAAGTTAAGTTGATTGCATTAACAGGCTGATCGGCATCAAATGGACAGCACATCCTAAGAGTTTATATGCCATAGCAGTTAGTAGGTGATCAAACGGATTCTCATATAATAATTACTCATACATTGGGACACCGGCAGAGAGGGCTTCGGTAACTGAATTTTGGCCACAATGGGTCATGAACCATCCTAAGGCCTGTGATTCGTTGATAAGTATAATCAATACCAAACAAGTTGGAATGGTACTCACCTGATGATGTAGTATATCTACCTGGGGCATCCACTTTGAGAAGTAACCCACCCCAGAGTTGTTTATTCTTGATTGCACGTCATCCGGGATGGTCGCATAAGGAGAGGCTACACAAAACATCTAAGAAACATGCATACTATTTAAGTATTGGCTTCTGTAAAAAGTAGTTCGTGAGCTTACAAAAGGAGTATTTTGTTCTACTAGTACGTCCAGGATTGTCCAAAATAAGCTGGGGTCCTTGAAGAAGAAGTTGGTTCCGAAGGAAATCTATATACAACGTTTTAGTACTGGAGTATTGCAGTTGGAATCCACAGACATACATAAATGACGGAGTGTGATCCATACTTTTCGAGTGCCGTATCCAGGAATTTGTGTGCATCTGTTGATTTGGTATGACTGTTCCCTATTCTTTCAATTACGGGGAAATCGACTGGTCCAACGTTGAAATATGGTTTCCCCGGGAAGCAATCAGAGAGAACATCGAATGCTGGTTTCTCTAGTAATGGTAACGAGTTCATGATTATTCCATCACATGATTCAAGTACGCTGATGCATTCATTGTCAGTACAAGTACAAAACAAGAAGGTAAAGTAGATATTTTACTTGTAGATTTTTGCAAGGAGTTCAGATCCATAAGTACTCACGTCTATGATAGGCTTATTATAACCAACATATCAAAAATGAGATACTATAAATAAGAGAAAACCGAACATACCACTTGAGGCATCATCTCATAGTCATATAGAGGGGGAAACCCGGGTAACTTCAACAGCTCTCCTTTGCGCCTACGGACAAGCTGATCCTTCTTTTAGTCATGATGTGTATTTGAGGTATGTCTGTACGCCTACCTTCTTTATCTCTAAACGCCTAAGATTATCATCCGTTGTTTCTATTTTTTTGATCTCTTCCTCGAGGTTTCCTAAGCCTCCAAGTTCCTTTGGGCCAAAGAGAAATATATAGGCGATAGCAGCTGCGGATTGCAACGCATAGATTGGAATAGTGTTTCCACTTATGCTTCTGATCATGTTTAAAGTCTCTGTGAGGAAGAACTAGAGGCAAAACGACCCTGAGATATTTCGTAAGAAAGAACTTGACGACATTACATACATCAAGTACAATAATTTGAGGTGGGAATACTTCTTCGTACATCACTTCACCTTCAGGAGTCTGTGGGATCGGTTCGCTATTAAGAAGTTTCTTGTAGTTTTCTATGAAGTTTTTGCTAAGAAGATCTGATCCAATTATTGTTGTCTCCGAATCAATGCCGACAACTCTATGCAAGGGTGAACGTCAATGTCTAGACCATCCCGAGATAAAAATAGTTACCTGACTAATTTTCGTAAAGCATCTTCTGTTCCAGGCTCGAATTGCAGATCAGCCTCCTTTGATGCTTTCTCATATATATGGATTGGCACAAAGATAGTTGCATAGACTGGCTTGCTATGCAGCGCTTTCCCTACGTACGCGATTAAACATTTTATATGTCCTAGAAATTCCGAAGTTATGAATAAGAAGAATCAATGAGGTTCAGAAATAGCTCAGCCATACCCCATCCCGAAGGTGCAACTCCAACGATATGGCCTTGAGGTGTAGTCGTGGACTGAGATGACATTTCAGTGTAAGAACTTGAATTCTGGTGTATTTTTACTTGCTATGATGTTCTTTTATAATCTTTTTTCATCCTACTCGCTTCCTTACTTGTTCATGGATTGATAAGATTAGAATTCCGATCGGACTTGAAAAGTCCGCCCATCTTGAGAAAGTTTCCGTTCACTGGTTGCAGGCCTCCTAAATGACGGAAAAGCCATGACGATATCGTGACTAGAACGAGTTCTGGTGAGAAAAGCGAAACACTTTTCAATTACGTCAATGTCGCGAATTGAAAAATTTACCCTGAAAACTACGACGTTTAGCTTCGCTTCGCCGATAGCGTTTGTAATAGCCAAATGAGCGTACGTTATTACAGTTAATGAATTTGTTATGATTCAGAGTGATAAGTTAGTATTATTACCAGGCATGCGTACATTAACAGTGTCTGTCTCTATCTAAACACGTCTTATAAATGCGGTTATAAAGAAAAAAGTGCTAGTGCTACGTTACAATGGATAGAGGATTAAATCAATTCCGGTGTAGTATGTTATGAGAGGAAAGAGTATTTTTCTAGTAGGACTGATGGGAGGTGGAATAATTATCCCGCCAGCAAGCCCTTTCCGATGCCAGGCATCAACTAGAGTTTAAGTTAGATGATTAGTGATCTTTGAATATAAGTGATCAAAATCTTACCCATTGGCTGTCCGAGAACTCCGATTACAATATACACCCAGATGCGTCCGGGCCAACCACCCACCCTTTTGCCTGTTATCTGTCGCAAAAGGCGTTCAAGAATGACAAAAACGCCTTGTAGAGCAAAGAATAGTATGGGTTGTATACTAAATCCGCGACCCATTGCTATACTCGAGAATTCATGGTATGCGCCAGATGCTAAGAATGTGCCCAACACCATGCCTACACGGCCGCCTAAGTAATTCCCAGGAATGCCTCCATAAACAATAAAGGTCTGTCTCAGAAGCTGATGCCATCGTTTAGCCCAGAGTTCGTTGAGGCTTGTAGAAGCCCATGGAGAATCAATAACAGGCGGCCAAGATGTTGGATCGTGATCAAGTAGGCCGACACTGATAAGCGTCGCTAAGTCATAAACCATCTGGAAACCCGCTAGGAGTGCGAAACCGGTACCAAGATGAATATATGTGCTTAGTGAATAGCGTTGTAAAGGGGGAAGATATGAGAGAAATATGGTTCCGCCATATGGCGATCCAACACCCGGTACTAATTTAATTGTAGATTCAAGTAGGTCAAGGAGAAGAAAACTGGCAGTAAATGATTTAAGTGTAGCAAGTATAAAGGGCCGACGCGACAAGGGTCTGCGTTCCGCTGGTATATAAACATCTTTGCCCCAGTCCCAACCTATACCTCGGAAAGCAAAAAATAGCTCTAGAGCATCTTGAAGACCTTTTGGGATGAAAGAAGAGCAAGGCCGTTTGACTCCGGTATCGGGTATATGACCATTCGCCACTTTTGTAGGATCCTTAGGGTCATAGTTCTTCTTGCTTATAGCAGGTTTAGACTCATCTCCAGGATACTTTTCTCCGACTTTACATCTTCCATTTTTCACAAAGGCGTATTCAAAAGCCTTCCCAATAGTGACAAGACAGCATAAGCCTTTAAAATGTGTTCAGTGAGATGTACTGCTAGAAATGAGAGTGCAATTCACCTTCACCCCAATTGTAAACATGCATTCCAGAACCAGTCCAGACATATCCGAAACATGAGTGTATCGTCAAGGTAATGACAGTTGGAAGCAAGAGCAATCGCATTAAATGTGTGTCCGGTCTTCGGGCAAGAAACGACATAAACAAGACTGGACCAAGGAAAAGAATAGTAAAAGGAAATGTGGTCCATGTGATAGGTGTACGATCCTCTAGTTTGGGGACAATTAATTGTACAAACTGCTCTGCGCCTAGAGCCATCCTGCAAGAAATTGCTGATAAGTTCACAATCATCAAGTATGTGTAGAACACGGGACTTACTCATCTAAGAGACCCCAGATCTATGCATGTTGGCAGAGTTGGATCGGTTTTAGACGTCCAAGCATCGAGGTTGCACTCGTCATAGATCACCACCACCGGCTATCCGACTTCACCCAATAAACACGTGGTTTCATATTCTTATTTTTCAATTTCTACTTTTCACCTACAAAAACTTGGAACATATCCCGTCAACTCCTGAGAGCGAAAGCTCATAGTAAGGGTGCGCCTAAAAATACCAGAATCCTTTGTAACCTGGGTTTTATCGCATCTATCCTTGTCCTTTGGGTCCTCAAGCCTAAATATCATCCATGCCGCGACGTGCAAGAGTTGAATTTGTTTCACTGAAGTCTTCCTTGGTAAACCTTCCGATATCAATCTATGGCCCACTTGTTGAACATCACGTTGTGAGTCGACTACTTCATGCAGGGTGGAGATTATCAATGAAAGCAAATATTAAAAATGTGGCCTAGCGTCCTCAAAACCTTGCTGTGCATTTACTACTCATATCAAGTGAAGAAAATAATCTAGATGACAAAAATAAGAAAGAATTCTACGTCGGGTGGACTGGTATGGCTTCATCATCATCCCTATCAAAATTCAGGTCAGGTTCGTCCCCAAGCGATTTGCTGGAAACTATAGAAATAGACCCACAATTTGCAAGCGGTCTTGGCTTGCATTTGGGAGCTACCGTATGTTGATTCATAATTACTATAATGGGGTATGCAAAGGTCATTGATATGGTACTCCTAGGTTGAAATTGGCCTACTTCATGACCTCCCTACAGCGACTTCAGTAGTTACAGAACCATACTCTTCCGATGATTGGGAGATAATAGTCAGTATTCTGAGTACTGAGACAACAGGCAGACAAAACCTAAATCATCTAAGTAGGAGTTACATGCAGAGTACCTTGAACAGAACATACTTTCTCAGGTTCGAGTGGCCAGTATTGGTCAGGAGGTTGACGTCTGGATCTTTGGTCGTACCAGAGCTCGGTTAAAAATAGGTGAATTTCCTTCCCCAGCCTATGACTAACAATTTTAACATCCCTCTTCAGTTTCTTGTGACCCTTCTCCAGGGAAACATAATGCCGTCATACTTAGCACTAATACAGAGGTGTCCATCGCTCCAAAAAAACGGCTTGACAAAGCTACAGAAAAATCAAGTCTTACATCTAGACCTAAAGCAGAAAAACCAGAGAAAACCCCTCGTAGACTGAGATATATGAAGTTACGCTCACTACCGGCTTACTTATTCAAGATAAGAGACGCAGATAAACTCAATATACCGACTGCTTTGGTCTCCATATCTACTTACTGCCGTCTCGCCAGTACTGGCGTTCCTTTGAGGCCTACCGATGGATTTGGACCAGTCAAAGTCGAGATTCTAAGGCCACCTCCTAATCCACTTGCCGAAGAACTGCCTTCAAACTCTATGTCTCAAGATTCTCAGACAGCGAGAGTTATACACTCCAGCGAAGAATCTCGCGTAACTCAGCCTAGTGGTGCAACAATGCCGACCCCCGAAGAAGTGACTATCCGTTGGGCAAGACATATTCCAGATTCTCAAGTCGTATTCCAGGATTTCGATGGAGTCAGAGATTGGGAAAGCTGGTAATAATCCAGCTTTGGTTGTTCAACTCGGTTCTGATATTATGCCTAGTCTTTTATCAGTTACAAAGGATTCAAAACCAGTTTCTGTGGCTGAAGATTCGCTATCTGAAGGAATAAGGTAAACCTTAGGATATGTTAATTGTAACTCTGCTGATACAGTACTTCAAGACGCCAAGGAGTGGATGCGACTAACAAATTGGCTGGGGTTCAAGAATTTCTCAAGACAAGCTCTAGATTCTTACTTTGTACATATTTAGTACACCAAGCCTCCAATAGGCCAGACCCAACTGGTTTGTTTCGGTTACCTTCTTTCTTTGTATCCCTTATTGACACTAAAGCATTACAGTGTCGAGTATCCTAATAACTGGGCGCTCTGGTACGGGGAAAACAAGTGTTGCAAAAACTCTTGCTAAGGTATTTGAAATGAAGACGCATCATCGTACGTATAACCAGTTACAGTTTCCCAAGACGTATACTTACTTTATATATCGACAGACACTATCTACATCGACTTTGCGAAACATGCTGAAGATCGAGTTCCTCGTCTGAAAACCCTTTTCAAGTATCTATATGAGAAAGCATCGTGGTATCGACCCTCACTTCTGGTTTTTGACAATCTAGACAAAATTCTTGGCCCGGAGCTTGAGGTAATTATAAATAATGCATAGATATCACACGTTTACTAAACAGATAAGCTAGCACGCGGAGAGTTTCCGCTCAAGGCAACTGACGGAGCTTTTTATCCACACTTTTATGGACAAAGACACTGATACTCGAGGTATCATGATGCTCGCTACCGCACAATCAGATTCCTCATTACACCCACGGATGCTTCAATGTCAGCTTTTCAAATCGACATTCAAACTATTGCCTCCTAATAAAGATGCTAGACGAGATGTTCGTTGACCCTTACATCACTTTTATTCTCAATATTCACATGATATACCACCTAGATTATCGCTCATACCATTAGCGAGCGTATTGAGAACGCACCGCACATCGCACAGAGTGAGGACGAGCCGCTTAACTATGTTTATTTGGCTACCCAAACAGAAGGATACCTACCAACGGACCTGATTGATCTCGTTTCCCGTGCTTTACACGAGGCGGTGATTAGAAATGGTAAAAATAACCCTACGGAGTCAACGGTATGCTTCTTTCGAAATCCTCAAAATTTTGAATTGTGCTCATGAATTTGCAGGTCACAATCCTCCCGATAGACTTTGAAAAGGCGAAATCCGACTTCGTTCCATTTCGTTGAGGGATATCAAATTACAGAAATCGGACACGTCGTGGGATGATATTGGGGGTGACTATTATGTTGTGTACTATATTGTTTTGAAATTGATTTATATAATTCCAGGTCTTCATGAACCAAGGAAAGTACTTCGAGAGACTCTTGAATGGCCAACAAAATATGCTGCAATCTTCGCAAAATGTCCTCTACGACTTCGTTCTGGGTGAGTTCGACTATTTTCTCTTTCTGCCCGAAAATTCACTTCGAATAATGTGTGTGTGTTAAGTATCCTCTTATATGGCTACCCGGGCTGCGGAAAGACTTTGCTGGCCTCCGCTGTAGCAAAGGAATGTGGTCTAAACTTTATCAGTGTTAAAGGTCCCGAGATACTAAATAAGTATATTGGAGCTAGCGAGAAGTCGGTGTGTCATATACTATATACTTTTATAGATGATTAGTACTCAGTGTTGTCATCTAGGTTCGAGACCTATTTGATAGGGCTAGTGCAGCGAAACCGTGTGTCCTTTTCTTCGATGAATTTGATTCACTTGCGCCAAAGAGGTATTTCCCATTCTTCTCTTCTTCACGAACTAAATAATGCTAAACTAATCTGTACGTAAGAGGCCATGATAGCACTGGCGTAACTGACAGAGTGGTCAATCAGTTGCTGACTGAGATGGACGGGCTGAAGGGCTTGACGGAGTGTATGTACTTGCTGCTACAAGGTATGTCTATATGATATTTATCACTCAGATTCTAACACAACAAAATTTCAGTCGTCCGACCTCATCGACTCAGCTTTACTTCGTCCTGGTCGCCTAGACAAATCCCTATTATGTGACATGCCAAATCTTGAAGAGCGCAAAGAGGTGAGATTTAATAATCTCCGACTACAGCCTTTTTATCAAACTGCTTATCGATTCTTAGATTCTACAGGTTGTTAGTAAGAAAATCAGCGTATCTCCGGACGTTGATTGGGAAGCACTGGCAAGAGCTACCGAAGGCTATTCAGGTGCAGACTTGCAGGCCGTCATATATAATGCACATCTTGATATGATCCACAAAACATTGGATGAGAGACATTCGGATCGAAAGGGAAAGGGAAAGCTAAAGAGAACGAAACGCAGAAAGAAGAGATTAAGAAAGTAGATTACGTCATTTTAGGAGAAAAGGGGGAATCGGCGCCACGATCTAAGGCAGAAGAAGATGCATTACAGAAAAAGGTTTGGTCTTAACACCTCAAAAGTAATATCTGAATTAAACTAATTTTGCAACCTGACATAGCTTCAAACAATTCTTGCCAATGTCGAATCAAGACAAGGCTTACGTTCAAAAAATGCCAAGAGCGAGACTATGGATACGAAGCAGATTGTTCGTTCTCATTCATGTTACGTGCTAATTAGTAAGCCGCTGACTCTTATCTTGAAAGCATGAAATCACAAGCGAATACTTGCACCGGTCAGTCGCTTCAACACGACCTTCTGTTCCTCCTGAAGAACGGTATAGACTACATAGAATGTAAGTTATATATTATCACAAGAAATCAACTTTCATTCACAGTTGATATCTTTTAGATATCAAGCCTTCGTTTCCGGTAGAAGTGGAGAGATGCCTGTTCCATCAGAAGATGATAGTGTTGGACTAGAGTTACCTTGATGTAAACCATTCTCGGACATAACAATTTCTATAAGAAGGTAGTTGTGGATGTTATAATACATTAGCATGGATGTTTACTATAAGGGGCTCGTGTACCACTAGAGAGGGAGAATCATCTACGCCATTTCTCCTTCTTCAGGCGAAAGTTGAATGTAGGAACCCTGTCGCGTAACCAAGTTATAGTATCAGATTCAATCAAGGGACAATCATCAAGGACAAGAGTAAGAATGGGGAGAGGTGAGTCTGAAGAATCCCGGGTGGTTCTTCGTTTGGATTCTGGAGTGGGAGATGTGCCTTTACGATTTGAATGAGTGCTTTTCTTTGTAGGCGCGGGCAATTTATGAGGTATAAATGTTGTAGTCGCGGATTGCATATTTCTTGAGAGGGAGAGGATATTGCCTCGAGAATATCATTCTCCGTACCATTGACAGGCCTAATCGAAGATAATTTAAGGTGCCTAAGAGAAGTGCACGAACGAATGAAGTTGCTGAGCACATGACAATCAAAAGTACTTCTTTCAACGCTGAGCTGTGTAAATTCGGGAAGATTTTGAGTTGCTAGATACTCAAAATCAGAAGGTGTTGCTTTACGTAAGCTAAGTACAGCAAGCTGCGGAAAGTGTAGATGGGAGAGTAATACTCCTGCCAACTCAGCTGAGTCAATTTCGAGATGCCTGAGAAAGTTGAGTTCCACTTTCTCAGGTAACTCTGGCTGATCGTCTAAATTTCCCGGGAAGTTTTGACTATCAGCAAGCCTTAACTGTTCGATGTAAGGATTTCTCTGGAGATAGTCTAAAATAGGGCCGGGAGTCTGAACACCTTCGAGCCTTAGGGTTGTAAGAGACGTCAAGGACGAGATATTACTCCATGGTATAGTCGCTATCTGTGTAGAAAGTGCGAATGACTTCAACCTCGTTACGTCAAGAGAGCCTAACGGTTTCCAGAAGTCTGCATTCCGGGGGCATATCGCGCCACGGCAAGTTCTAGGCTCTCCAGTCGAAGCTGTTGGTATGCACCTGGAGGTAGGATATGGCTTATATCTATTTGACCATGGGAATAATGTACCTTGAGTACTTTCAGTAAGGACCAAAACTTGTCAGGAGCATCTTGAAACAGTTTTCCCAGACTATCGGGGTCTACATAGTCTTTAATGTTTAGCTCAAATATAACTCCACGCGAGCGCTCTAGCCATGTTTTCACCTTCTTTTGTTTCGTTCGGGGTGTTATGGTAAGTTGTCTCCAAAATTCAGGGGAGTTATGGAGAGCGTATCTCCAATGCTTGCACACCAGAGTCAGTATAAGCATTTTGGGATTACTCTCCCCAAATACTAGCTTAACTATCTCGTTAAGGATTTCGACAGGAAGTTTAAAGATAGGCGGTGGTTCAAGTGCCTTTGTGGCTCGACGCTTGAGATTCTCAAGCTCATCGTGACGTCTTGTATCTGATGGCGGAAGACGTTCAGAGGCCAGTGCTATCATCTTAAGCGAAGATTCTGGTTTATTAATTTCAAGGAACAAGCGAGCTGCGCGATAATATCCCTAATATCCACAGTGAATAATATACAAATTAAAACTTTTAATAGTGTTACCTGCCAAGAATCGGGTGCTACATCAATAGCTTTCTTTGAGTCACCAAGTGCCTTGAGTGGTTCCCCTAGTTTTTCATATACAGCAGCTCTAGAATCATACAATGTTTTGTCATTGTTAACAGTTTTTATAGCCTGTGGTAAGGTTGATAAGCTTAAACGTCAATTTTGATTAATTAATTAATGTTTATTGGCATGTTACCTCAGTAAACATTTCTAGAGCTTTTTTGTATTCCGAATTCTTGAAATATTCAATGCCTCGTTTGAAGAAGTCTCTCCCAGTCATGATGCAGGTTAGGTTTGAAGCTGAATATGGATAAGCGACGCTTCGAAATTCAACGTCACGATGAACGTGATTTGAATGAGCGCGTATCGCGTATCCTGTGCAAAATTCTTGTTACGTCACCATAAATGTATTCTCAAATTCATGAAAGAAGCCACGGTCTTAGAACACACCATTCCCGGTCTTACGAATACGAATAAGAAAATCTCTTTTTGGACCGTACCATATCACTCCGTGTTGTATCTTTATATTTTAGAAAGTCAATGTCAACCTAATGATTACAGCCTGGTATCTCTCGATGACACAGACAACCAAAACAACGACAGTGATATCTAACGATATCGCATTATTCTGGGGACATGGTACTAAGTCTGAAATAGATCTGAATTCCATGTTACTGTGCTCCTGGTCTGTCTTTAAACTTACTTCAACTAGAATCAATACCCAGTATGTGCAACCCTTCGGCAAGGAAGAACAAGAGTCTGAGTCGATAGTGAACTGCCTGAATTACGATTAACATCTTCTATTACTGTATTTTTCGTGGGAGATAGTTTTCCCATCATGTGTTAAAATATAAATCTAACACTGTAACAGTTGCTTCCTAATCACTCTCTTCTTGCGTTTTTATGTATTTATGCCTCATCTTTCTATATGATAGTCTTACTTTAGAAATAAATACAGATATGGCAATAATACTAAGCCACTCGCGATGATTTACTTGTGAAAGGACCTGTATTGGCCTGTTGCCTAACTTAGTGATATTCATTACATTGAATATTGGTCTTCATGTTCGAAGTGATAGATTGAGGTATATCTCGTAGATATACTCAAAGCGCAGTACTTGAACAGTAAATCTATGTATTCACCGTCTAAAGAATTATTGCTAAAATTCAATTAGATGAGAACAAGATCAGTTTACGTCATCAGACGCAGGACACCGCAATGCAGCGACTCCTGTGTAGACCGTATCACATGTACAGCCTCGCGCAGCGCGCTGTTCTCGTTAAATAGCAACAATTTTTATAAATTTTGATTCCTCATTATCATGTCGTATTATCCAGAGGCAAGTGTGCGTTGAGTCTAATATGTGAATTGAATAACTAAACCTTACATGTAGGCAGACGAAGCGCAAAGAGGACATCAGCAACAGCAGTATGGCTATGCGCCCTACGGAGGGCCACAATACCAACATGAAGTTTCCCATCCACAACTCACCGCGACACCCAATCCTTATGAAAATGCACCTTATGGCCAATCTCAACTCCCGGATCCATTTGCGACACCCAATGTCCAAAGTCATCCAACAGGTTATCCATTAAGTCCTCCGCCAATTGTCCACAGTCCACCTCCGCCCATAGATCCATACAATCCTTACCATTCCCCACCAATTCAAAACAACTATCTTGGTCATGACCAATCTGCAATTCCAATGCGGCCTGTCAGCTCTCATTTCTCCGCCTACGACGCCCCAGATCCACAGGATAATGACGATTTAGGGGACATTCCACTCTTGAGACGCGATTCCGGATCACAGAAGCCACTATCATTCCCCGGGGATTTACTGAATCAATTGAGGGGGATGAAGACGAAGACACTAACATCCGTTACGGGAGGATACCACAGCGCGTTCCCCGGAGGTATAAAACAATGAAAAGAATCGAGCTTTTCCATGGAAATCTGGTTATCGATACACCTGTACCACAGAAGTTGCTAAGCAGGTGCGCCCTGAAGAACGAACGTGAATTCACACATATGCGATACTCCGCAGCAACGTGTGATCCTAATGACTTTATGTCGGAGGGTTTCACCTTACGACAGATGATGTACGAACCCGCACGACGTACAGAACTATTTATTGTGATGACTATGTACAACGAGGATGACGAACTGTTCTGCAGGACTATGCATGGTGTGATGAAAAATATAGCGCATCTATGTACGCGTAATCGGTCTAGAACCTGGGGAAATGACGGGTGGAAGAAGGTCGTTGTATGCATTGTGAGCGATGGAAGAAAGAAGATTCATCAGCGAACTTTATCGGTCATTGCTGCGCTGGGTGCATATCAAGATGGTGTTGCTAAGAACGTTGTCAATAAGAAACCAGTTACTGCTCATATTTACGAGTATACTACCCAAATATCCGTCACTCCTAGCAAAAAGATTGAGGGTGCAGAGAAGGGAATCGTGCCTGTCCAGTTAATTTTCTGCTTGAAGGAGAAGAATCAGAAGAAAATTAACTCTCACCGTTGGTTCTTCAATGCCTTCGGCCCAATACTGCTTCCGAATGTTTGTGTCCTGCTTGATGTTGGTACCCAACCAGGACCGACTTCGATCTATCATCTTTGGAAGGCATTCGATATCAACTCAAATGTCGGGGTGCCTGTGGAGAGATTGTGGCATTGAAGGGGAAGTGGGGCCTCAATCTTCTTAATCCTCTTGTTGCTGCGCAGAATTTTGAATACAAGATTTCAAACATTCTGGACAAGCCCTTGAATCCGTATTCGGATACATCACAGTATTACCCGGTGCTTTCAGTGCATATCGCTATATCGCTTTACAGAATGATGAGAAGGGTGAAGGTCCGCTGCAGAAGTATTTCCTTGGAGAGACCTTGGTATGTACACACTCCTCATCTGTAGCTCGTAAAATCTTGTTCCTGAATGTGGATATAGCATGGTGGTGATGCAGATGTCTTTACATCGAACATGTACCTAGCTGAAGATCGTATTCTTTGTTGGGAACTCGTCTCGAAACGAGGTGGCTCATGGATTCTTCACTATGTGAAGTCGGCTTACGCTATCACTGACGTACCCGACCAAGTACCAGAATTAATTTCCCAGCGCCGTCGTTGGTTAAACGGGTCGTTCTTTGCCGCTATCCACTCAACTTTCAAATTCCACTATATATACCGATCTAGTCATACAGTGCTACGCAAGTTCTGGATACATGTGGAGCTTATCTATCAAGTCTTCAATCTCATATTCTCGTGGTTTTCCCTCGTACGTATCTGTGTTATCTCCCATTAAAGTACAAGATTAGCTTACCTGGTTTTTCATTGAAGGGAAATTACTATATAGCGTTCATCATTCTGAGTCAGTCTTTGGAAGATGATGAACTTGGTATCACGAAAGGAATCCATATCGTGAATCTAATTCTTAATTATTTTTACGTCGGGCTTCTTGTTATGTGTTTCATTCTCGCTCTTGGTAACAGACCCCAAGGATCAAAGCGAGCCTATACCTTTGCCTTTATCGGATTTGCTGTCATCACTATATACATGACTGTGAGCTTTGTCAATTTAAAATGGAACCTATCATTATTAATAGCATTTCTACAGGTTGCTGCCTTCCTACTCGCATACCTAGGAATAAAAAACGTTATTGATAGCAGCTCCGCGAGCTTCTCAGATCTTGCCTCAAGCTCCGTGTTCCGCGATATAGTTATCTCTTTACTTGCTACACTAGGTCTATACTTGATCTCGTCCTTATTGTTTGTACGTGACAATATAATGTTGTTCAAGTTTGAGGCTTTGCTGATAGAACTTTTTAATACGTACTAGTTCGAGCCTTGGCACATGTTTACCAGTTTTATCCAGTATCTCCTGATGGCACCATCTTACATCGCAGTCTTGAACGTATACGCTGTAAGTTTGCCCTTTATACGCTCGATCGACCTCATCCACTCATTTTTGACAAAAATTATACTCTCTTAGTTTGCCAACGTCCAGTGAGTTATAATTACCGTAAAGACATACTACAGAAACTTGGTACCTAACACATATCATGCAGTGACATTTCTTGGGGTACAAAAGGTGACAACAAAGTCAGTACCGATTTGGGTGTCGTCAAAACAGACACAAAGACCAATGAAGTCGAGGTTGACGCCCCGACGGATACGGCTGATATCGACGCGGGATATGAACGTGCCCTTGAGGTCTTACATACCAAACCTGTGGAAGAACCTCCGAAGCCCGATTTAGAACAGAAGAATAAGGATTATTATTCCTCGTTTAGAACAAGGTACTGTTATATATATGATAATATTTATCAAAATGTTGCCAGATATTGACTAAGGCGACTAGGGTGCTACTCTTTTGGACATTATCCAATGGTCTTCTTGCCGCTATTGTTGTGTACGTCCATATATTAACTAGTCATTACATTTGTAGCTGATAAATATGCATTCAACTGTAGCTCGGCAACTGACACGAGCAACTCAAGCACAGCTGTAAGCGGATACATGGCTTTCATTCTATTTTCTGTTGCGGGTCTAGCTTGTAAGTTACTTACTCTTATATTTGCTTGCGCCTCGTTCTGATGTTCGTCATCTAGTTGTCCGTTTTTGTGGTGCCGTGACGTACTTAGCTATCCGTATGTTCGCCGGCGAATAGTTAAAGTAGGACAAACACTTGCCACCATATATAAGAAAGCAATAACCACCGTCCGTAGACATGTACCTATATGTGATATCGTCATGAAAATCCCATCACGTACCTTTCCTTTTCCTCAGCATTGCAATTTCTTGTTTTCTTGTTTTCAAGTCTTTTTATTGTTTATGAGAACGATATTTATACCTTTTTTTAGCTTTCCTCACGTCTTACTCTTCATAAAGCTTTCCACGATCAAATACAATATGTACTTCATTACGACATTTTTAGGGCTAGGGCTTAAGATATTGATGAATCAAGTAGTAAGTGTGAAGAGGGATAATGGCTTGTTACTACAGAGGCCACTAAATCATGCTGCATGATATAAAACATTACAGGTATCCTTTATGAGTATTTTCATTGCCAAGATTAATTTATACAAGGTAGGGTATGAAAATTGTTTCTAGAGTCCGAGATATCATCATCCAAGTTTTTGTTAGGTTAACCGAAATACAAATGCCTTCCAAAAGGAGGGATCGACGGAGAGTGCTCGGTTATGATGCATTTGTTTTGCTTGTACTCCTGTGCATCCTTGATGGAAAGGCTTGGCGCTTCTCAAGGATATGCGAAGTGCATAGAAGTCGATTGAACGTAAGGTTAGAGTCTCCGAGAATGTCCCTTGGTAATACACACGAAAATTAAGATGGACCTCGGTGGTATGGAAGATGGTGACAATGACGTAGACCGGGGAGAAAGTAGCGGGATGGGCTTATCTATTTCATGTGATAGATATGGATTCTTCCTCAAAAATCTAACGTTTGTGTTTTCATATTCACTCTGAAATTTTTACCATCTCTTTCTTTGTTCAGGATCTCAACGGAATCTATTTCTTCATATCGAACCTTGGATCTGGTTTACTCCTAGAGGAAACTCTTATAAGAGATTCAAGTTGGATGTTTTGTTGTAACGTAAGACCTTGTATATGAAGTATACTCATCTGAATTTAAAGAGATAATCAGGGTGCAATTCGGCCTCGTAAGTAGGGAGCGGCTAGTTGTGAATCCGGAAACCTTTGTAAATTCATTGATTGTTATAAGCGACTGGGAGATGAGTCGAATATTCGGACTTCATCGTTGTACCCTGTTTCTTGCTCTGACTTGTATCTTTTATCCCGAATCTCTTGGAATACCATAGACTGTCGATACAATCTGCTTGTACGCGCATACGGAGTATTAACGTCTCGAAAGTACAGGGTGATTCAACGTAAAAAAAAGGGGAAAGGAAAGGCATACTTGTAAACAACGAGCTCAGTCGCACTCGTACTCGTCGTGCCGGTAGCACCTTCAGGGATTTCTCGACTATCAACTAGCTAGTGCTCTCGGTTCGGGAACTACTTTTTTCATAAGTATCAAGTGATACAGTGGCCCTTTCCCTCCCCTCTAGTCAATATAGATGGCACTGGTCAGAAACACGGATGCAGTAGCTCGATGCGTAACCAATCCATATATCCTTTCAGAAGTTTTTTCTCATATTTTCCACGAGAAAGATCTATGTGCTGCCTCGCAGTGTAATAAACTTTGGAACGACACACTTGTTCCATGCTTGATGTATAACCCTATGATCTCTATTTCCAAAGCGGGATCCTTCCTTGAGTACCTCGAATCAAACCAGAACGCAGCACACTATTGTCAGTCCCTTGGAGTAAGTAAGGTGCCAAAAAGAATGTCTAGATTTACTAAGTCTATTTGATAGCTTTACAGCGATGAAGACGAAACGAATGGATACGAAGAAAGTGAATGCGAAGAATATTTCATGAACGTCGCCGAGGTCTTGAATAAAATCAGTAGCAATAACGGCCTTGAAATTCTCAACTACAGAGGCCCAGAAAGGCCATTTCCTGACTCAATATTCTTAATTATACAAGAAAAGATAGCTCCCACACTTGAGGGCTTGTATGTGAACCTGCATAGGATGAATCTTGTATGCCTTCACCCTAAAATTAGCAAATTATTTTGTCTAACTAAATTTGTAGTCCAACATCTTGAACTGCAAATTCACTCATCTCACGTGTCTTCATCTATATCTCGACTCAACAGCGACCGATCATGACGACCTTCCCGGGTTTAATCCTGGTGCTGCGCTTATAAGCTTCTTGAACCAGCATCTTGCTCTACAAGTCCTACGTCTCTCTCTCCCAGACGATTTTACGGACTTGGATTTCTCTTCTATCACCTTATCCGATCTCTACTCCTTCCTTCTTTACTCGGAAAACGGGAATATACAAGTCCGCACTTTTCTTCAGAAACATAGGCAACTGCGAAGGCTTGACTGTGAAATAGATACCGACATCGAACCATTTGATGCTCAGGATTTGCCTAATATCCGGGCTCTTTCTGTCGATACGCGTAACATACATCAGTACATGAATATGTTACTCGCTAGTAACACAGTACGAGAAACACCTTTGATTTACCTCCAGATTAGACTTTTCTCGGAAGAGGCTGTCGGTTTCTTCTCTGATAGAGACTTTGGTATCATTGGAAGATCATTGCGTTGTCTAGAAATCATCTCTGATAATGAAACAATACATGTAAAAGAAGACTTGGGTACAATAAGCGAGATTTTCCCACAACTGAAAGAAGTTATCATACTTATTTATGACATCCTCAGTCCTGGTGTAAAAGCAAGAGATTATGCAAGTCACGGCTTATCAGAGTTTAAAGATGCGCTCGAGTCATTTGCGAATTACAAGTATTTGGAAGCTTTGTCATTCTCAAAACTCCTTGAATGTGATCCTTCAGAGATGCTCCTTCGGGACGTGCTGAAATCTACCCCCTTCCCGCAGAAACTAAAGTATATTAGTTGGAACTCAATGACGTTCCGCATAGGGAGGCTTGAAGATGATGTCTTCGTCGAAAGGATAGTACATCCGAGTATGACTCGTTGCGATCGTTGGATAGTTGACTGGACGCAAGAAGCAATTTTCGATCATATGAAAGAGGATTTCCACGAAAAATAACAAAATCAGGGAAATTCAATGAATTCGGGTTTTCGAATTTGTTTCATACACTGATACCTCTTTTCAATTGTAGCCGTGACCGAGATGTGATATCAAGATAGTATATATGTTTAATATCCCTTTTTCTCTCTCCCCCCCTCCCCAAATATCCCTGTGATCTTGGATTTGATCAAACTCCTGATGAATTTACCCCATTTTCCCTATTCTTCCTGAGTTTTTTGTTGTCCGTTAATCATACTATTATACAGCAAACAATTAAACTGCGCATTTATATTTCCACAGAAATAGGTGAAATTGAGATATAGGAAGAAATCGTTCTTTATTGCATAGCATAGAACGACTTGAAAGCGAAGGAATGTAATTCTGATCCAAATTGGTTTATTCATATGAGTACAAAATGTAATTGAAACACTGATACTGAATGAGGTTCGGAAGTCCCAATATCAACATATGTTATTTGAATGTTAATATCTCGAATCGGGCTCTACACTTTTGTCTATCATATGTTATATTCTCATCATGTAAAAATTATAGCTTGTAAAAGTAGAAAGTTAGTGTATTTTATCCAACAAGAAAGTTCCGAAATCTCATGAACCTAGGTATTTGGTATAGTGATTACTAGCATTTTTAGATCTCGAGTGATATCAGCCCTGTGAGTTTTAAAAAAAGGGTTCAAGTACCAATGTTGGTTTCACCTCGTCTTCATTTCCAAGTATGAAGTCTGATAGCTAGCGCAGTAGGTCCATAGTACATGAACTAAGTGATATGTTGTTTAGAGGGGAAGAAACTTTCCTTACTCGGTATGCTTTTTCCCTTCCTGGTGCAATGAAATGATATAACTATTTCTACATTTTACTTACTTTTGTATTCTTTACATGTAATACACTCTATACTTATTTTTAGGTGGCTTTCGCCGCTGCGACCTGAGCTGCAGCTCGTTCCCCCTCTCTCTTGAACGTCTGCAATGCCTCCCAAGCCTTACCAGAGCTGATACTTTCACGAGCAAGCCTTACTCCATCCACAAAGTCTGATGCGATCCCAGCGACTACGAGTAACGCAGACGCATTCAACAACACAAAATCAAGCACTGCTCCCAGATTACCAGGTCCAGATGAACCCCCTTCACTCCCACTACCAGTCAGCAACCTCTTAAATGTCTCAGCATTCTCATTTGCCGTCCCACCCGCTACCTCACGTAACGGATGGACACCCAATCCAAATTGAGAAGGATTCAAAGTTTTCTCCTCAATAGTCCCATCCTCCTTTAACTCCCACGCGTATGTATCCCCTGCACACGAAATCTCGTCAAGCCCCTCGGCACCGCACACGACCAACGCACGCTTCACACTACCCGAGTCTCTCAGACTCCTCGCAAAAGTCATTCCGAGTTCCTTTTCTGCGACACCTAGGACGAGTCCTGAGGGATTGGCAGGGTTGATGAGTGGACCGAGGACATTGAACATTGTTCGGAAGGGAAGAGATTTACGGTGTGGGGCGAGAAGTGCTAGGGTTGGGTGGTAGTGTGGGGCAAGGATGAAAGTGAATGGGATACGGGCTATGTGCATTGGCGTGGATGCCGTTGGAGGTGTAAAGAGGCATCCGAGAGATTGAAGGAGGTCAGCGGACCCGGAAGATGATGTTGAAGCTCGGCTTCCGTGCTAAAGAGGTATAGTTTAGGCGATAATTGTCTAGATTAGTACTAGTATTAAAATTATAATAGTACAAACGATTTGTTAATGAAAAAGTATTAAACGTTGAGAAGCGCATATAGACAACCTATATCTACTGACAAAAATCTACGGAAAAAACGGCTACTTGAAAAATTATGAAGCACAACTCTTGAACTCACCTTACAGACCCTCGCGCCAGCACCAGCAGCGACAACAGCAGCAGTCGTACTAACGTTGAATGTGTTGTGTCCGTCTCCGCCCGTACCAACAATATCAACTACAAAGTCCTCCGACCGAGCTTCAATATCAGCCTTAAGAGCCCGAGAGCGGAGGAACGAAGCGGCTGCAACGAGCATCTCGGGTCGTCGATCAATACGGTAGACATGTAACGCTGTGAGGAAAGCACCGATTTGGGTTGCAGGGATTTGAGATGTTGATGTTAACGTCAATGCTGTTCCTGCCGCATCTGATGAGCTAGTAGTGGAGGAGGGGGTGGAAGGAGTGAGAATGTGTTCAAGCGTGCTAGTTAAATCAGCAGTCGTGAAGTATTCAGGTGTGTTTACTAGTCTGGCGAGGAGAGGTTTGAAGGTTTCCGAGTTCAGGGTTGACATGTTCACTTAGGCGTTTTGCGAAGTGCAAAGAATCCTTCCTGGCTGCAGTTCAAGAGGTATCTCGGGTATCTATGAGTTTACTAGGGTGTGTACAAGTACGAGTTCGATGCTCTATGGTATATAGATATACAAGAGGGGAGGCGGTGGTAGAGAGGGGAGTGAGAAGGAAGGAAGAGAAGTCGGAGGATCGGATGATGACTTGTCCCCCGCGCGCCGTCAAAACGAGGTCCAGTGATCCCGCTCCCCGTAGAGCCTCAATTCCCCACCACCCCTCTTACATCGGACCAGTTATAAGATATAGCAATTATGGAAGCTATGGCTATGGTGATATATTTTTTCTTCCCTTTAAAATTTTTCTCAACAAACGTACATTGATAAGCCATGCAGGTATCTACCGACAATGCTTCAGTAAAAGTTTCACCCGGTTCCACACTCAGGAAAATACTACTGGAACACTAGTTTAACCACTCAGGTTAAACTTATATGATGAATGTCCAACCAATTCCTTTGAGATTCGAAGCCACAGTACAATCTCAAGATGAAACGAGATCCAAGACCTTTCCCGGAGCTATTATCACTTCCCTGCGTTCTGATAGGTGATCAAAAATGAAACAACACTTTCATTGATTTGGTACTATGAGATGTGATTCAGAATGGATGAATTCTACTACCGGTCTATATATGAACTCGAGCCCTCATGTTATTATGCATATACGCAAGCCGAGAGGCTCTGCAGAGAAAAGAGATAAAATTATCGTCTGAATATCAATCATGATCATAGGCCCAAATCACTTCCGTAAGTGCAGGCCGTAGTTTGTACGAGAACGCGATATTTTCAGGAATAGAATAGTCGCAGGAAAAGAGAAGTACTTATAGGATGCAGTTTACTTGAGAATCAAATGGGATGATTATTCTTTCACCTTCAATAAACCTATCATGTCGCCTTGATTACTCACCTATTCTAGACTAGCACACATGTATGATCAATAGTAA
Organism: Pyrrhoderma lamaoense; assembly: GCA_002794735.1. Lineage (NCBI taxonomy): Eukaryota > Fungi > Basidiomycota > Agaricomycetes > Hymenochaetales > Hymenochaetaceae > Pyrrhoderma > Pyrrhoderma lamaoense. The sequence continues at coordinate 103,055 of NBAZ01000022.1, read as the reverse complement.
GTCTGCCACAAGTAGTAAACGATGCTTGTGTGAGGGTTTGCACATTTCTGGTTCTAAAGTGTGTGAACCCTCAAAAGTCTCTATCAGTATTCAATGACGTCCAGGAGATGCCGGTAAATATGTGTATTAATTGTCAATTCCTTAGAGAAAGCCGGTATAACAAAAACCACGACCACGTCAAGGGAGCGCCTGTGGTACACGATAATTATCAACCTGTAAAAGTGCTATTCTACAATATTCTCATTGATACAAGATGCTCAAAGGAGTTGCAGTAAAGATTATTATATTACGTCATCACATTGGAGTAAGTTAGTGTTAGTGAGTTAAGTATAGTTTTGATTGCTCTCACCGCTCACAAGATGCTAATCTCAAGCCTTTCTCATAACCACAACCACCACATCGGACGTCACTTCGATACATGTAAGCCCGACCTATCTTAACCTGCGCTTTACGAATAAAATTTGATTTTCATTCTGAATCATCCGATGCTCTCTCTTTCCGTTTTGAACTTACAACGCGTGTCGCGCCGACGTCCGGAACAGTGTTGCAGTATCTTAAGCAATCGACACACTTTTTTTCCTGAATTTCTTGAGAATATCTTTGTTATATAAGGCACCGAAAATACTCTGTCTAAACTTCGCTTCCGCGAAAGACTAATCTATAGCATCGAAGAGGATAAACCTCCTTCACTTGACGGCCAAAACCAAGTCTCTTAATTATAGGTGAGTAGGAAAGCAAGTTGATGCGCATGTATCGCCTTTCAAAAATACATAGACTGATTAACGATGCACTGAAATGCCATAAAATAATCAGAAACAACTCTCGGTCGAAAAAGTAGCATATCGATAATGTCAATCTCCGAAGAATCAAGACCCATGCGAGAGCGCATGGAAGAATATATCGTCAAACTCCAAGACACGATTGTAACAGCACTTGAGAGTGTAGATCCTACAGCTCCCAAATTCAAACGTGACTCCTGGACACGCTCTGCAGGGGGTTACGGGACTTCATGCGTCTTCGCTGTCCCTCCACCTTCAGACCAGTCCTCCCCAGCTCCCACAACGGTACTGGAAAAGGCTGGTGTGAACATCAGTATCGTACACGGTTTACTTCCTCCGAATGCTATCAAGCAAATGGTCGCAGACCATTCGACAATCCCGTTCGACCCTACGAACCCACAAAGTCTCCCGTTCTTCGCCGCTGGTATATCACTTGTTATCCATCCCAGGAACCCATCAGCGCCAACCGTCCACGCGAACTACAGATATTTCGAACTCTCACCTCCTTCACCCAATAAGGAAAAAGATAAAGAGGCCGTGTTAGGATCGGAATCAGCTAACGCAGCGCCCACCTTACCTGTGGCTTGGTGGTTTGGAGGTGGAGCAGATTTGACGCCTTCATACTTGTATGAAGAAGATGCGGTGCATTTCCATAAAGTACACAAAGCTGCTTGTGACGCGCACGGAAAGGTGTTGTACCCGGCTTTAAAGAAATGGTGTGATGAATACTTTACGATCACACATCGAGGGAGACGAGAGGGATTGGAGGAATTTTCTTCGATGATCTGTCAGATGCACCTCATAAACGGATTCTCTCTGCAGGCACAGAGAAAGATCGACCGTATACCCCTTCTGAGATCTTTTCTTTCGTTCGTTCTTGTGGAGACGCCTTCGTACCTGCTTACATACCTATCCTCACCGCTCGTAAAGACACTCCCGCTACAGAAGCGATGCGCCGTTGGCAGCTTATCCGACGAGGACGTTATGTCGAGTTTAATCTGGTTTATGATAGAGGTACCAAGTTTGGATTGATGACACCTGGTGCGAGGGTAGAAAGTATCTTGATGAGCTTGCCCGAGGTGGCTAGGTGGGAGTATATGTCTGAGATGGGAACAGAGGCTGAGTCAGAGGAAGGGAGATTGATGGAGGTGCTGAAAAATCCCAGGGAATGGGTCTGAAGCGTTGTCTCTCCGGGGAGTGTTTGCTTTAAAAAAACTAACTTATTTAGTCTCGGCTTGATTTTATGCGCAGGTTGAAGAACTCAGTGGACGATGATAAGAAAGTGTATTTTTGTGTATGTTTCTGATCAAACTCTCTGCTCCATTGTATATCTGTAGCGTGGCGGTGAAGATGGTAACAAAAAGAAGGAAAAAATAACTGTTAGATACAATGTACTATTAACTTGATATAAAATGTCCTTTTCCAAAAGTACTACTCACTCAGACGTGTGTTTAGGGTCACTATGTGAAAACTGAGTATTCAATGGGGTTAAATTACAAAGATAATTTTAGACTGTTGTCTTCCCTAATTTGGGGAGGACAGTGGGAAGACACTGAATGCCGATAGTGGATGAGGATGGGATATCAATCAATTTGATGATTGCAAAAATAAGTCAAAGCCTTAGTCAATGATTTGTACTATTCACGTCTATTCTCGTAGAGGATGTATCAATAGCATAGAAGAAAGATAGTTTAATAGAAGAGAAGCCCAAGAACATAGATATTATGATACTGCTATGATATATAAAAAGTCCTTCAGGAAAGCATTATCTAAACCTATAGAAGTATTTCTATATGCATATCTAAACGATCCGTCCAGGGTCGGACGACGCCTTCTCACTCTCCGCCTCTACTTCCTCCTTGTCCTTCCTCTCCTTCCCCGCCTCTTTCCTCTCCTTCTCCTCCGCCTCCGCCTCAGGTTCACCCTCCTCTCTCAACCCCTTTTCTTTACTCTCAGCAGCTTCCTTAACCTCCCTTTCTCTCTTCTTCCTCTCTTCCACAACATTCTTCCTCCACTCTAACCCGCCTTGGTAGCCGAACCACGTATACCGCTCACAATGCGGTCCACGAATGAAGAGGATGACATATTGAAAACCGAAGAGAGCGAGAGAGAAGCCTGCAGCGACGCGCCAGCCGAAATTAAGAAAAAGTTTTGTGCCGACTGCTGTTCCCATTACTTGACCGATGAATATCTGTATGTAAGACAACGAGGGGTAGTAATAGTGATGGATATAAAACATCAGGGAATGAAAGAAGAGGTTAGATAATAATAGCTGAGAGGGTTCGAGGAGTGAGAAGTACTTACCCATATGATGAGTACGGCGTTCATACGTGCTCTGGCGGAATCAGATATACTATAGGATAAAAAAGTCAGACAGTCATTATTAATATAAAAAATAAACAGAAGTAGAGGCTAGGTGACCCTATCTCTTATCGTGTATTATAGAATCGAATAACACCTACTTATACACTGCGGTAGTCAAAGAAACCTGTTGCATCTGTCTTCCTACATCCAAACCAAAACAGGCGAGGATCACAGCAGCGATATGTATCCCTCCGGCACCGGTTTGGACGGATTGGAAGACGATTTGGATGAATGTGGCAATGAGGGCAGCATACCACGGTATAAGCCTATCGATCAGACGACCTACGAGAGGACCCACGCAAACTCCAAGCATACCAACTAGTCCGAACAATCCGATGTCGAGGCTGTTGATGGAACATGAGTAAAGTGCATTGTTAGGAGAAGGGATCTGGGATCAAGGGTTTGGAAGGAAAGGGGTAGGGTGTGAAGGAGACAATGATATATGAACATACGTATTGTAGTTATACGGTTCTCCACCCAATAAGAACGTCAACGTAACCCAGAAGTTTGAGAAACATGCACTGGCCGCACATTGCATGAGTCCAGCCTGTATCAGCACAGGTTCTGTGATGGCGTACTTCCCCATCGTATACAAAATATACGGATACGTCACTTTCTGATTTCCCTTGTTCTTGGCAGGATAGTCCGGTACTAATAGATACATAACGAGTAGAATAGCGAGTTGTACACCGATAGCCATGTAGTACACTACTCTCCATGGTGTGAACTGGGCAATCACACCTGAGAGCACACGTGCGAGTAAGACACCAAATAGTAGACCGGAGAGAACTATAGAGATGGCTGAGGCGCGTTTATGAGGTGGTGCAAGGTCTGCTGCCAATGGAATCAAAATTTGAGGTGTCACAGTGAATGCACCCACGAGGAAGGAAAGGGTTTGAAACACCACTAAGGAAGAAGTTACCGCTAGACCTATTGTAAGAGAACCGGAGAGCAGGACTAAGAGAAGAAGGAGAGGTCTTCTTCGGACTAGGTCTCCTAGGGGTGAAAGCAGCAAAAGACCGGTTGCATATCTGTTCATTATGGCAGTTGACAAATTTATGAAATTGTGGGATATTTTGATAACTTCTTTATGAAGAGGCTTACCCAGCTTGGATTAACGTAGGGATTCTAAGAAAGACTGTTAGCAGTAGAAATCAAGTTTTTATGTTGGTATTAACACATACTTTGAAACCTCTTCGTGAGATACATTGAACGATGATGCAAATTGAACTAAAGCAAGTTGAAAAAATGGATTGTCAATTATCTATCTTTATCCCAAGCCATCGAGTGAGAAAAACTTACTTAATAGAGGTTGACAATAGTATAAATTTGCGACAGCTAAAATAAGGATCGTTTGAGTTTTAAATTGAATAAGTTGCATACCAATTTGCATATAGTAGGCGCCGAAAATCCGAGAGTATTCTCTTTAGACTAGAGGTTCCTCGACGAAAGAAGTGCATGGAGACTTACTGAAAGTACTTGAGAAACCAAAAGTGACGTTGAGAACGGTGGTGAAAGTGAACGCGCGTGATGGATCATATTGTAGTCGTCTAGGGATTGGGAGGAACCCAAAGTCTCTAGTCCCGCCCCGCATTCGGACCGGCTCTTCCACAGCTGCGATAATTGTCGTCTTTGTACTAGGACCGTCAACATCTGTACGTGCTATAGGAGTCGTATCACCGGCATCAGCTATCGCCCCTTCTTCCTCAACGGTTACGGATTCTCTTGACATCCGACTCGGACTTATGGACTCTTCGCCTGAGAGAGGACTCATGGGTGCAGTGAGGGGAAGGAGCTCCCCTTTTGTTTTCTTCCGATAACTGATAAATAGTTCCCAACATGCCGTATTCTAAATATGATTTCTTGGTTCATCTTGCTGACCGTGGGGCTAAGTGATTAAGCGAACCTCTCCTTCACTGACTAATTGCCGGCTGTATTACCAATCACATACCAGGGAGCTAAAAAAACTACTTACGCACAGGACACAATTGTATTGAAGTGATGGAAAGTATATCATACATCAATAACTCTATACATTTGAAATGGAGATATCTTCGATCAAAAAAGAATGACTACACGCCTCAAGATCTCGGCCGAATACCAGTACTGAACTCAAATTACACCGGGTTCTACAACACATCAACATCATGCCTAAATTGAAATAAAGTCCACAAATCAGGAATTAGTAGTCCCTCAGTTCCTCCATATCACATCAATGTCACCTTACGCCTCAACGTTCTCGATAAGTTTTCTGATCATATTTAGTGCAAAAAGCTTGAGATATGATATTAAGAAATACATTTCTCAATCTAACAATATGTACTTAGTATCATTATCTGTTTATCACATACAATTGCTTGTTTTGCGAGCTTTGGCTCATACTTAGGAAGTGACATGAAAAGTGATATCAACTTTGCGATCAAGATAGTAAATAAACGAGTCTATTGCCACAAGCTTGGGTACATTGCCAAGATATACTAGGCGGTCAACAGATGCACTATACGCGAAAGTCAATTACATATTATATCCAAAAAACGGGAGAATTTATACAAGAAGAAAAGACTCCGAAATTGAGGAGAAACAAGGATATAGGTTCATTTCTCTAAAATATCACTAAAGTTCTCGTAAGTAATAACACCATCGAGAGTGGCCGGATTGAAATGAGACCAAGGATCAGGAGATCGCGGCCTCTTATCTTCCCTTCTAATGCCGCCTCCCCCACGTCTAAATTCATCCTCATCCTCTTCTTGTTCAGCCTCTCTCAAAATCTTTTCATAAAGCCTATGCTGACGATACTCCTCCTGAACTTCATAACCCTGACTGATTAGTTTTCTGAGCGGGTTAATCCATTCATCAACAAGCGGTGAAAACACATCGGTAGCCTGTTCAGACTTCATAACGTTGGACAAAATTTCTTTCTTTCCTTCAACGAGAGCCTTATCCTCTTCTTTCAACCTTGCTATCTCTTTTTCGAAATCATTGAAGTCTTCCGTCAGCGCCTTCTTTTTATTTCCTGTCAATCTTCCCTTCCTTCTATCCTTCATTGTCTGCATATCCTGAAGTCGTTCGGGATTTGCAATTTTACCATTAGAAAATGTTTGGGCTGTCCAGTAGATGGAATAGAATAAGGACTCAAGATCATATCGCTCAACGTGTTGATAGTCCAAAAATCTGTGGTCGTGTAAACCGATAGCCATAAACTTTGGATTTCGATTGAAGATACGATATTGTTCTACCCCAGTTTCCTCGTCTTCCCCTCCCTCTTCGCCACCCGGAGCCAGCTTCCTAACAGTAGGCATCTGTGTCATAAATACCCTAGTAGCCTTATCGTTCAGCCCCGCAGAATGTCGAGAATAAACCGTTTTGCTCAACAAGAATTCGATAACTTCATCTCCACTCTTCAACTTATACTTGAACAAATCTCCGTTGGCAGTGACCCCAGAGTATTTATAAGGCGAATTCTTTGCGGACCGATATTGTGTAAGCTCGCCTCTGTATCCACAATCTGATGGTGTCTGCGTGTTGAGAGTGACCAAAAGACGGACAAAGAGACTGAGGTTATTTACAAAGTCGAATGGTCGGGAGTACGTGATCCCCAACCGAGAGTAGAAAGCCAGAGTGAGACGTTCGTCGGTAAAGAGGAGATAGAACACGTGTGATCTATTAAAAGTTGAGATCAGGTGTTGGTTAGCATACCGAGCGGTCTTGCGCTTGTTCCTCGTTTTGATATCATATTCATGCTTTTGTCTGTCGGTGTATATCTTCTGCAGGAACTCGAATCGATCGTCGTTTGAGTCCCGTCGATCCCAAGCAGCTCTATGTTTAGAAATTGTAGGGAAGTTCGTGGTTTTTGGAATCTGCCAAAAATCCGGTTCTTTGTTGAGGATTTCCCGTATGGCAGGTACTTTTTCCTCCTCCTCCTCATCCTCCTCTGACCTTCGATATCTTCTTCTCCAACTTCTCCTCTCCTTCCCCTTCCATTTCCTCTTTCCCTTTCCTTCTTCGTTTTTTCCCTCCTCTTTCTTTTCTTCTTTTACGGCTAACGCATTTCGCATCAAGTTGCGAAAGGCTTGGTTTTCCTGCTGAGTGATTTGAGCTAAAAATTGGGAGCGAAAAATAAAAAGTTAGAGAAGTTTTGTCTCCCGTGAGATAAAGAAATTATTGAATACCATTGATCGCCGGGAATTTTTGTTCTACATAAGACATTGGATCCCCAATTTCCATATCGTAGATGCAGCTGACGGATGAAGACCGGGGTCGGCGTATTTTTCTTCTTGTCGTCATCTTCCAACCCGCTTCCTTTTCTAGATCCTTTATCATTGCTATCATATCCGAAAAACTCTCATCAACCCCTTTAGATATCGCTGAAATCCCGTAGGGCATTAGAAAAAGTCAGAATCACCTCTACACCATGAAATACAAAGGAAGAAGCTACTGAAAAATAACAAGATTTACCGTATGTGCGAAGATCTTTAGGGTTCTCCATAGGTATTACGCGTTTCACTATCTCGAATTCAGCAACGCACTTCACGTCTTGCCAGTACCAAGGTTCTTTGTTCTTCGGAGGTCCAGTGATGTTATACCTTCTCCACCTTTCATTCCTCACATTTTTGTGCTCAGCATCTAAGCAAACAATGTCTGGTACCATTGGCCAGCCCTGAAGCGCGCTAAGTGCATTTGGATTATTCCGCACGAAACAGATGCTTTGTTTTTCTTCAAGTTTTGATGAAGCATCTTTCACGAACATCTCTATGATGTGATTTGACAAGTTACAGAACGCCTCGAAGCGGACGGAAAGATCCGAGGTATTACAATATTTCCTCAGGTATTCTTGCGTTACACTATGGTTTACGATACGTGCTATTCTTGGATCGTCTTCATTTATGATAGTGTCTGAGAGCAGCGTGATAAACTCCGATGCGCCTATCGTCCTTGCTTTCTTTATGTCTCGTAACATTTCGTTCTTCACAAGTGTAGAGCTATCTTCATCCTGCTTGCATTTAGCTGACTCGACTTCCGTGTCATAATAGTCTGAGTTATACTCTATAAACGAGAGGAGAAAGAAGGGGAACAATGGAGGAGTAAGAGTAGAGGTGATGTTAGTAATTAATAGGATGATTTCCTTCTACATCGAGGTGATATACAAACCTTCCCTAAATGCAAATAATAAGTGAGAGAAGTTATTAAAATACAGTAGAGAGGTGCTACGTTACCACGTCCGATAGTTTTCAGCCCGAACAGCGTCGTCAGTACTTGGATCGAAGTCAATACTGGGCATCCTTCATTAATTGTGATACAAGTGGCAAGAGTATACGTTTGAGGGATGTAGCTTCTGGAACACACACGTTATAATAGTGAGTATCTCCTGATTTTGTTTATACGATGTTGACAACAAGAGAGTACAAGAATATATTAATCGGGCGATGATAATCACCACTTCGGGGACAATAAAAGCCCTTGTTTAGGTTGAAGAGAACAAGAACACAATCGTGACAAACGGTCACGTTCTATTTCATATGTAAGCAGGGTGTATATTAGTGGTCTAACCATATACGGAAGGTATACTGCAACCAACTACTGCTGACAAATGGACATCTCATTTTGCAACTATAACTTTGCATACCAAACTTTTAGGCAATGTTCACACTGAGGACACCCGTTATGCATACTATCACCATAATCTCGATGAATCAGTGGTGATGGATGGAAAAAACGAACAAATTCTCACATCTGCGACTGAAAGAGCTCTGGTTATTGATGAAATTATCTTCGCAATTGGAGAAAAACTCAAGAGGCCGAAAGATATTTGCTCAGCATCAGCATGCTGTAAAGCCTGGAGGAAGATACTCATTCATTTGATAGCGAGATGTGCGGATGTATATGTCGAAGACGCTGAATCATTTATGGACTTTCTTCGTTCTTACCCGTCTGTCAAGTGGAACTGTCAAGCACTTCGTGTAAGTGTTACTATACTGAGCTATAGTATATCATCCACTGACTTGTACTATCAAATCAAGTTGCTCCAGAATACCCCTGTATCACTCAATGATAATAGCTTCGCTACAGCTACAGAGGCGGTCGCCAGGATTACGGAGTTTCTATCGAGTGAAGGCAGATTGAAACACTTCATGTGTGCTCTACCTGAGCAATTATTCGTACCCTTCCCGGATGAGCTATTTGTGTCTCTTAAAAGACTAACCAACTCCTTACAGGAGCTCAACATGACTATCCCCATCGAGCAATGTGTAAGAATTTGTTTTTTCACTTTTGACGTATCATATCTTGATGCTAGTCCTCTAGAAAATATTTTTTTCGAGTCATTTCAGGTCGTTGAGAAGCTTACGTCTTTACCTGGACTCACAAAACACAGAATCGCAAACATTATCAACAAATTACTTGTACCATTTCCTACAAAAACATCGGAAGTTAGAATTACTGGATTTATTTCTTGGCTCGTGCTTTAATGATGTGGACTTCACAGGACTTCACTTCCCAAATCTATATTGTTTTAGTATCATATCCCGAAGCTCTGATGTACGTCTTATGCACTTCTTAGAGAAACAACATTCTCTCCGATCTCTCTCTGTTGAAATAGTTGCTCCTCATGAGACTCAAACTAGGCTTCTGTCTGAGGGAAGGCAGGAATATCCACTTACTCGTACTTCTCTCCCAAATTTGTTAGCAGTCTCAGTATCTCTAAGTAGTCTTTATTGGCTTAGAGAAGTCTTGGATAGGGGCAATGTCATGGAGGAACACGATGTTACTCAAAACATTTCGGCTTACTCAAAAGGTTCTGGTATCCGTTGCTTACAACTGACACTTGAAACAATGTCAGATCTTGAGCAGATACTTCAGATGACTACTACGCTTCGCTCTACCTTGCGTGCTCTTGACATACTAGTTTCAAGTCAAGATTTGAGCTTACTCAAGATCTTGAAGCGGTTAAACAACGAATTTACAAATTTGGTAGAACTTAGGATCTTTGCTTATGAACCTACAGACATATTGGAAAGTGCAGGCTCAAAACAAAGCCAGTATAACCTTGTGCTTCTTGGCTGGGTTTTACCTCTTATCAAAATCTTTGACAATAGTGGGAACTTCAGTGCATTTTCTCTTATCACGCTAAACAAGAGTCATAAGGGTTTCAGCCGCAAGCTTAGTAACGAAGAGCTCATCGATCTAACCTCTTATCTCTTTCCTACAAGTACTCAGATCAAAGATGAAGTTGTAAATGTCGACTATCCCTTATCATCGCATCTTAAATATATTATATGGGATGATCTTCTAATACAGGTGGGCACAGAAAACGGTAAGAAGGTTCTAACACAGATTTATCCTTATGAAAGGCCGAAACAAGGTGAAAAGAGTATGTGGATGGAGGAATGGTACGAAACATTTCTAATTAATCATCTAGAATAAAAACTCAACCTTGTAACATAATATCGTGTATCTTAACAATAATGCCGATGTATCGATAGTTCTATCTCCTTTACCTATCATCTTTATGATGAAGAAGTCATGTAAGCCTTAGTATTTCTCTGAACAACCCCGATAACGGGGCTATAGTAATAGAACTGTGATGCGTCTAGACCTCTCTGAATATGATACATGTTTTAATTCCGGGGAGTAACGTAGGGATAATCAACACGTGCATTGCGACAGCATTGCACAAAGTAGTTTGAGTTTACAAAAGACACTTAAGTTTATATAACGAACAACATTCCGCTCTTGGAAAGAGTAGTAAATTTGACAGGATGATAAATTGATCCACTCGATGAAATATCAGATGAAGTGTATATCAGATAAAAGATGTAATCACTATGCGCGGGATGTATGGATGATAATGGAGGATACCGTCGCAAACATATTTTTTATTACCTTTGCGTGATAGTATTGCACGCTCTCTATGCTTCAAGTCAATTGCAGACCAGCGGAGGGTAAGGACAGGATACAAAGTAGCTCTCATTATATCCTTGAATTGCTCTATGCAGCCTCCCCCTCTCCTCCCTCTCTTTCAAGCCGCCCAACCAGAGGAGAATGCCCCACAATGAAAATACTGAAAATGCAAGTGAAAGTGCAGTAAGCCGATGCCTCTCTCTTCCGGAAATTATCCATGAAATTGCTTCCCATCTTCTCGATCCTGGTGATTTATGTGCTGCTTCGCAATGTAATCGACTATGGAACGAGATCCTCGTTCCTTTCCGTATGTCTTATCCTCACGTTAGCACTGATTACGTTGGTTCTTTCCTCGAGTATCTCAGGTCAAATCAACATGCAGCACATCATTGCCAGTCACTAAGGGTAAGTATGCGGCAGATTTGAAATTTCAGTCACATTAAAACTGTTGTTATAGATCATTGCTGATGATGGAGACGAGGAAGACGAAGAAGACGAAGAAAGTGAAGATGCCCCAGAGGTCATTAATGAAATTTTGAATAAAGTTGTTGATGACGATGGTCTCGGTTTCTTTATGTATGCACTCCCTGGAGAGCCTCACAAGCCATTGGCAAGTTCAGTGTGGTCAGTATTAGAAGAAAAGCTAAGTAAGACTCTCGAGGGCTTGTACATAGAAGTACATAGGAGACACTGGGTTCGTACTCTATACAATATCAATTTCTTTTTCTCTTGACTAACTAAATTATAGTCCACCATTTTGAACTGCAAATTTACCCATCTTACATACCTCCGTCTATTTCTCGAGTCCGATGACCGAGAACCTAGCCCGAGTGACTTTCCTCCAGAATTTGATCCCAAAACCGCACTTTTAGATTTCTTAAATCAACATACAGCTCTCCAGACACTCCATCTTTATCTCGGAAATGATTACTCAAACCTAGACCTTTCTTCCGTCTTTCTTCCCGAGCTTTATTCTTTCCTCCTTATCTCGAAAGCAGAGAATGTACAGATACAAAAGTTTATCGAGAATCATAAGTCACTGCGTGCACTTGATTGTTACACGGATGCTGACATTGAACCATTTGATGCACAAGTATTACCTAATATCCAAGCTCTCCAAGTGAGCGCGTTGACGATACATTGGTACAAGAATATGCTTGCTGATAATGCATCACGGGAAGCGCCTATACGGCATCTCCAAATCTCATCAGCCCAAGAACTCAATTTTGCATATGTTGCGGAGCACCTTAACCCAATAGGTCCGGTATTGCGTTGTCTAGAACTCATCTTCTGGAGTAGAGATGTGCATCTCATGAGTGCGCTAAGCCAAGTGAATACCCTATTCCCGAACTTAGTTGAGTTAAGCTTATTCATCCCTGCATGGGGAACGGAGAGCAGCTCCGAAGAGCCTAAACCTTTTGAGCTCAAGTGGATGCTTGAGCATTTTGCGGGGAGTAAGCACTTCCAGGCATTGTCTGTTTCTGACCCAGTATCCGCTACTCTCACGGATGATACCATTCATGAAGTACTTTCCTCGTCGCCGGTGCCACAGAATTTGAAGTATATCGTGTGGCGGGCACAAACATTCCATATAGAGCGCACAGAAGATGATGTAGTTGTGAGAAGGACATATCACCCACGAAACTTCCGTGGTAGTCAGTGGAAGCGAGACTGGCCAGATGAAATGATCTTCGAGCATATATAGATCATGGAACCTATATAATTTCTTTTTTCATTCCTTTAGACTTTCAATCGTTTCATGCCAATCTTTTGTCCTTCTGTACATATATGACGCCCATTCGCAAGTGAACATGTAGTCTAGCTTTTCTGCATCTCCTTTGTGATCAAGCAAGATACATATCTCATAACGAGTTTTGATACCTTAGCCTTATGATAAATAGTAGGTAGGAGTTAATCCAGTATTGGGGAGTAAAGCAAAAGTTACTGAGATTATGTAAGCCACGATGTATATTATTTATTTTATCATGGTAGTTTATATGCTATGATGTTAGCCCGAATCAAGCATGGTACTAAGCTCAATGAAAGATAACAAAGGCAGTATTCAAGTATTATACTTCCTAAAGTATGGTCTAATGATGAGTTTTGCCCTCGGGTACACGTGTCTTGAATAGTCCACGCTCCTGCACTTTTTGTATGATTGATGTCGCATTATTAATCGCCTGGGTCGAATCACCACTCCGACTCCTCCCTAAAGACAGTTAGTCCATTATTCGTAACTTCCATGTAGGTATCAAACATACCGACAATTGCCCAATTTCGTGTACTTGGGATTCTCAAGGTGTCTGTCTCTATTTCCCATCCAACGACTGAATTGATGCTAGCAAGCCAGATTCGATAAGAAGCATAGGCACTCTTCCAGTTGTTGGCACCAGCATCCCCTCCTAGTCGCAGTGATTCTACATATGTTTCAAAGGATAATCCATCTGGTGGCCCAAATGCGAATTCGGATCTGAGGGATTCTCCAGAAGTAAGTAATTGAGATCGATGAAAGCGGGTGTCAAAGCTCCATGCACAGCAAGGGATTGAGATAAACCCGCTAGCATCGGTCATCGCGGCTAGTACAGGTGTCCAAGGTGAGAGTTCATCAGCGTGATTAGCAATGATAAATGTGCCCTCGCGCAGATACGGGGAAGAGTTGGTCTGAAGGGGATCGAGAGCGTGCACATGAAGGTGCTTTTGAGTATCAGGCGGATAGTGCTTCCAGGAGTTACGAGCACGAATGTCGATACCATTCCCCACATAACCTTCACTGAGAAGAATGTGAACAAGAAGACCATTTCCGCAACTATAAAAAGTCAGAATTAAGCATGCTTATCATTTGCTTTACTTACCCCAAATCAAGGAACCCACCAGGAGGTTGGGACCAGCCCCCTCTATTTTCATGTTTTTCTGATTCAATCAGAGTCTGATTGAGAGAAGCAGCGAACTTGTTTTGTTTCCACAGAAGCATCAGATATGTTGCAATGCCAATATCCTGTAAAGCCTTTCAGAAAAAAATCAATAGGGTAAAATGAGTATACATACCTCAAACACATGTTTCAGAGGGTCTGTATTTTCATGCCATGTATTGACAAGATGCTTATAGCGTTCTCGCATTACCAGGTATAAGTCTTGGTACTCTTCTCTCGAGACAAGACAGTCATGATGCACCCGCTTGCGGTAGTTTGTACTGATCCCCTTCCCATAGCGATGTACAGTTTCAAGTAGTGCTAGACAAGTTCTGTAAAGCCGAGCATTCACATTTAGAGGATCAGGTGCATCTGGTCGAGTCACCACTTCTATTCGTACCGTAGGCTGATCATCTTCAATGTATCGGAAAGCAAGATGATAGACAGCAGGGTGATACCAGGGCAGGACTGTATCAGGATCCAAGCGTGGAGATAGAACAAGGCATGTAATAGCATGAGAGTTTGAGTAGAATGTACAATTCTGATTGACTGGGGGATCACGCCCAGGTCGCCGGGGTAGTAGCTTTCTGTAGATATTGCGTGCAAATTGAAGCCCTTCAAGCTCTAGTACTGGTGTATCTTCATCTACACTTTTTTCCTGTATTATCTCTGAGCGTAGAATCAGAGTTGAGTTATACTCAGGGTGCGCAACCAATTGAGAGACAGCAGCGTCAAACTGGAGGATAATATATTAACATGACTAAACCAAAGACATCGATGTATTGAGCACAAGCATACCACATCTAGTGCAAATCCTGCGGGGCAGGCACAAACCGGAACCCACTCGATTCCCTTACTCCGTAGTGCATCACACGAACTATTGTCGATACATGGATACGGTGAAAACCTCTGTTGAGCCATCCATTCATTATATATAATTTATGGGCCTGTACTGGTTTTGTACTGCCAGTGGTGGTACAAGAAGACGATCATCACGACGCGTCTCACTTATATTCAACGTTTAACCAGTACTTTCACTCCTATGGCACAGCGTACTGTGCCGCCGGAAATCGCAACACGAATAGTTTGCCATGCAGCTGCAGATAAACAGATCATATGTGCTCTGGCTCGTACATCACGTACATTGCAAGAAGCAGCTGAGAAGATGTTGTATGAACATGTGGATGTATATCCTCACCCTCTCTATTTCCCCCTTATCCGTACACTTGCAGCATGTTCTCGTGTTGCGAACTATATCCGGCACTTCACTTTGGGGCAGGCTAATGTGGTCCGTTTCCTTTCCTATGATCCTCTAATGTAGATATATGACGACTTCAAATTATCACTTGATAGCAAATACCAAGCGATTTCTGGGATGTTGTTCGCACCATCATTCTACGTCTTCGGGAACTAGATAGATTCGCATTTGAAGATCAGACATTAGAAAATAGCTGGGTGCTTGCACCCCCTCGGAACTCGACAAATGCAAGCAACAGCTGGAACTTAAGTGCATTAGAGGCACGGATATCTGTCCCTTGGGATGAAAACCTTGCTGCATTCTTAATTAGCCAAAGGCGTCTTAAATCTCTAGAAATATCAGTAGGGGCCCTTGAGGACGTTCCTATGGTTGCTTTACCACCTGGAAGTCTCCCCCAGCTGACACACTTTGAAGGACCTCTTATGGTTGCTGACCAACTGTTACAATGTGGTTGCTCATTGACACATCTCAAGGTTAACGTCGACACTGAGGATGATATCTCTTTGCTCCCACTCGTGGTTCCAAGTCTGAATCGCCTCCCTAAGCTCAAATCACTTGCAATTGCGAATCTTCCTCCAGAGATGGCTTGTAGTACTGTATCTGCTATTTGTAGAAATTGCCCGAATCTGCAATACATAGGATATATTCCCCTTCCTATGGAGCATCGCCAACGATTGTCGGTTATAAAAATGCTTGGACGTCTACCACGACTCTCGTATGTGGAGTTTGATGTACGGCACTGGGATCCTCCTGTATCTGGGGTATTCCAACGCCCATTCGCAGTGGAGGTGCTCATGGTTGCACGGTATTTGAAGTCCGTCATGTTTTGGAATATAGGTGACCGCAGCTGCTGGAGTTGGCAGCCAGAAAACGTGCAATCAGTCAATACAAGCGATCAAGAAGGTGGGAATCAAGCTTCGGGAAATAATATGGCTATAAACTTTGTGGGAGTCGAGGGTTGGAAACATCAGTTCCATCCAACGACATATACTTTTTGTACTACTACTTGGAGGTCTATTGTATAGCATCTAGATCTCAAAGAACTTGCAAAGAAGATAATTCTCGTGTACATGTACACATATATGTATTAAATCTCAATTCATAATCAATAACATTTTTGTATAACATTTTTATCAGAAATACTTGTTTCGTGCTGTTCGTGTATCAATATACTATTATGTAAGCCACGTGAAGATAGTTAAAAATTTATTACATGTCAGTATCTGTATAGTGAACCTATAACTCTTAACTTAGGAACTCTGTTACTGTGGCTACAGTCCGCTATAAAGAGGTGCCATGGCTAGTACAGCCGACTTTTCTTCTAATGGCATAGAAGTAATATCTCGTGAGGTCCATATAAACGCCACTAAGACACCTTTACCCGCCTCGGGTGATTTCCTCGAGTTTTATGAGATCGACAGGACTATCAATTGTATTCAAGAAGGCGACTATAAGCGAGTTTGTCCTTACTCCTAGCTCTTTCTTGCGTATACTAATGCTTATCGACTGTGCGCCTTCAGATAGCATTGCAATTTCCAGATGAATTACTTCATGACTCCGTTCCAGTGTATCATTGTCTGCGGCAACGGTTAGAAAAAGAAAGAGAGTTATATGTCCTTGCCGATACGTCCTACGGAAGGTATCAACCATTAATGTCTACTTAATACTTTGAGCTAAATCACGGAAATAAGCTGTTGTGTTGACGAAGTTGCTGCATCACATGTGGATGCCGACTTCGTTATTCACTACGGACATGCTTGTTTAAGCCAGTAAGTACTTGCACATCCAGTGTTGGACGTCATTACCTTATTCTATGTATATGTAGAACATCCAGATTACCTGTACTTTATGTTTTCGGGAGGTCAAATCTTGATATCGAGGATCTTGTAAACAAGGTTTCGGCCTACCTTACGACCAGTTACGCAGAATTGGTAGACGTGAAAGACTTTGAAATCCGCCATGCTGTGGAACTCACACATATATCAGGTACATTCAAATCTTAGTTCAATGTAAAATGTTGTCTAATAATGTCTATTTGAAAGGTGAATTTGTCCATGCGTTACGACTTGCTGTTGGGGACCGTTATAGAGTGCTATATAATCCTATTCCAAGTTTCACCCATCCCTTAACGTCTGCCTCTCTTGCTGAGAGTAATGGAGTGATACCCGGTAATGCAGAGATCGAACATGCCATCCCCAAGACAATGAACGTAAAATCATTTTATGGGTCGGCGAAGAGTCAACTACACTAACGAAAATACTTATGACATCATCAAAGCATACTGTAAGAAGAATACAAAAGTATCAATCCTGAACTAATGCGTTATATAGATAATATCGTATTCACCTTCTTATAGAAGTGTACAATCGCAATCAAACGTGTCTAATAAAATGCTGAGAAGGCGATACGCAATACTCCAAAAAGCAAGAGATTCCGATGTATTCGGGATACTTATCGGTACTTTGGGTGTAGGTATGTACTTTTCCCGGAACAATGTTGGCAATATTATGCATTTATTGAGTTATGTAGCATCTTATCTTCCTCTCATTAGTTTTCTCCGCAATCAGCTGAAGAAAGCGCAAAAAAAGTCCTATACGGTGTCCGTTGGGAAAATTAATCCTGCAAAGCTAGCTAATTTCCTAGAGATTGAATGTTGGATATGGGTATCTTGTACTGAAGGCATGGTTGATTCGAAGGTAAACCGATATTTACGCACACAGATTCCTTTTGAGATAAGACTAACTCCTATGTAGGATTTTCTTCGTCCTATCATCACCCCATTCGAGTTAGGGCTTGCTTTACAGACCGAACCAACATGGACCAGTGATTATGTCCTCGATTTCCAAGAAATTCTTTCAAGGGCCTCCCTAGAAGGTCGTAATACTTCTTATGTCGATATTTTCTAATTTTACTTACACTATATCCAGAGAGTAAGAACGGAAACTCCGTGGAAAATGATAATTCTGATACAGACCAGCCAAGTTTCTCACTGGTCTCAGGAACATACCGTCATGCCAAGCGATATAATGATGGTTCGTATTTTTATCCGAATCTACATAGTCTTCCACATGCATCCATATTAATCGGCGGTTTTTTGTAGAATTACGAAACTCTGAAGGGATACAGGAATCGAACAATTCCCAAGAATTAATACAACGATCACAGGAAAATGCTATCGCCAAACTACATAATAGTGCTGCTGGTAAGAGTATTTTGTCTCCAAAAATGCTATATGATATTTTACTCATAATCTATTTCAGCACACTTTCTTCAGGAACGATCTTACCAGGGTTTAGATCCGCGTTTAGGACACGACGGACCCAGCATCCTGGAGCAGGGGCGAACGGGAATAGCTCGGGGGTACGGAGAAGTATAGTGTATTTTTAATCAGACTGTACAAATTTGGTTCATAGTTTAAAAAAGGCAATTTTTACTTCTAGTTTCAATCAGACCATGTAATGCTATGGGATTTACATCTGTAATAAAACCAGATAATATAACTGTTCGGGGTTTTAGGTCAGCGTGGTTTCATCAGGGACTGTCTAGAACATCGGAAGTTTACATACCGTCCGCACGTTTTAGCGATGCTCTCCTCTACTTTGTGGTATTCGTGCGTTTCGGCTTTTCAAATTTTGCCATCCATGTGCTAGGTAATGCATCCTGTGGACGTCTTTTGAATATCTCCAACTTTCCTGTTTCTTTGCGATAGATAAGCGATAGGTAGGCCCTTCTCCCATGTGTAAATGCTGCCTCCTTTATTATTTTGAGCAATATACATAGTCTGTCGAGTTCTGTTTGTTGCTTCCTCCTCTGTTCAATAATGGTTTGGTCGGTATAGGTGTATTCTCTAATGCGCCTAATTTTCCCTTGTCTGTGTACACCAATGAACTGTCTGTGAATTTGAGCGAAGAAGATGCTGGGAAAGATTTTGTCCCAGTTTTGTTCCATCGACGCAGCCCATTGTTGCATCGTACGTAGTTTAAGTAAGGATTCCTGAGGAACGAGTTTACCCCCGGAGAGGATATTCAAATCATTGGAGGACAAAGATCCAAGGAGTTTGTCACAATCTAAATTATAAGAGCGAATCTCTTCTTTGGTATCTGATTCGCTACCAATAGGCAAACAAGCATCCACTTTAAATCGGACTAGTAGCTTAAGCCCTCCATAGTCCTTCAATAAAGATCTTTATAAGAATATTATCAATGCAACGTAAAGGACTAACTCTTACGTAGTTAATGACTCTATGATTGGAGGTGCTACCCTCGAATTGTGATGGGTACGTAGTTGTATAATCATCGAAGTTCAATCGAAATGTGCTTCCTTCGGTCGTTCCGATATTTTCTAGTTCACGGCGAATAAATAGCACAGTGTTGCCAACAACCTGAAGATCAATGCGAAAATTGTTGTCAAGTCTTACGCCGTCAAGCCCCCCAATCAAGCGCACCCAACGCAGAAGCTTCAAAAGGTTATTGCGATCCGTGACTATATCAACAGAAGAAAAGTCGAAATCTGGATTCATGTGGTGTACGGAGGCAACCAGTGGCAAGAGGGGGTATCTTGTAAGTCGGAAGCGATTCTGATCTATAACTTCTAATTTCTTTTCACCATCTTTAGGTGAAGTGAATGGCGTCTGCCTGTAGTTCCAGATACGAGGGTGACCTGTAAGAATTGAATATTATGTAATGTACATATGCTTTATTGCTTGCAGCTGGTTTTAATACTTACCTGGAACGATAATCGTAGGCTGTATTGAGTTAATCCAGTTATACGAAGCTACAACCTCGACATTTTCAGGTTCGATATTACTGTATATTTTGAGCCCATCAGGCGTTTCTATCTCAAGCTCCAACTCGAGGTCTATGTCAGAACCACTTTCGAGTCCATCTAGGATTTCTTCGTGGTTATCATCTTCCAACAGATCAATGAGGACTGATAACGATCTCCGAGCAGCTACGAGGATAGCACGAGTAAGCGAACGAAATACACTCGTGGCATTGGTAAAACCGAGGAAGTGAATACTTTGATTCTCAGCTACAGGCAAAGTCAGAGCTCAACGGGGAGGAGGGGGGATAGTGACTGACTCTGTACTCCATATTCTCCTATAAGAGTCTCAGTTTATCATTTGTGTGACATTTTGAAAGACAGAAATATGAGTGAGGATGATTGCTATAACTAGTGAGCGTCTTTTGTGAACATAGCACTAGCATTCGCAAATGTGTATATATTGTGAAGGTATATTAGCATCAAAGTGCTTCTTTGATAAGATCGGAAAGAAGCAAACATTTTATGTTTTCCTCGCCGTTTGCACTGCTGCAATGCACTAGAGTTAATTTGCTTTATTCACCAAACATGCAATGATGCACTGCATATAGATTAGATAATTACGTAATAAAAGTAATGTATGTTCTGCGTCGATCTAATGTGAAGTTTCGCACTCAAAAAAAGTGACTCAACTCACAGACGCTCATTATACGAGTAATAAAGCAACTATCACAATGTGTGCGTTCTTCGACAAAAAGACAGTTCATATGGAGCAGACTGACACATATATGGCTTGTAGTAAATCTCGACTCCCTAGATGGCCGATTACTCTTTGCAATACCGAAAAAAGGTGCATATACTCTGTTTCTCTATACATGAATAAACATAGTAAACAAATTCATCTCACAGGACGCTTGCATGAAAAGTGCTTAGAAATACTATCAGGTCCGGACACTTTATAGTCACTCTTGTTATGAGCACTGACTTAATATACCAAAGTACAGGCGCCGACATTCAATTTAGAAGACATAACCGTCTAGATGTTTGCCTTGTACAGAATCACCAGATCGCGCTGTATGTACAGTTACCCCTAATTGAATTTTTAAGTCTGGTTGACACCATAGCTAGTGTATTTCTACCGGCCTCTGACATACCCTCTTTTGTTGGAAAAGGAAACGTCGACCTCGGTATCACTGGCCATGACGTTGTCCTAGAAGCCAATATGCAAGAACATGTTACCGAAATATCGAAACTTGGATTTGGAAAATGCGCGTTACAAGTACAAGTACCCGAGTCAGGTTCAATAAAAGATGTCAAATCTCTTGCAGGAAAACGCGTTGTCACAAGTTTTGAGGTACTTGCCGGCGAGTACTTCAAGAAAATTGACGATGAACTCGGGTTAGAGGGGGAAAAACGTACACAGATAGAATATGTTGGTGGCAGTGTAGAAGCCGCTTGTGCGCTTGGACTAGCCGACGGAATTGGTGAGTTTTTCCAATTCGAGATCAAGTTGGAGGCTAATATTTGGGGGTTTGTTTAGTTGACTTAGTTGGTGAGTTTGTAATGCACATATATGGAGGCGCTTTCTAACTCTCTCTCCAGAGTCCGGAGATACAATGCGTGCGGCTGGTCTTCACGCTATTGCTACTGTATTGCCTACAGAAGCGGTACTTATCAAATCCTCAAAACCGAAACACGCCCACCTTGCACCATTAATTGAGCTTATCACCAAGCGGATAGAAGGTGTCATTGCCTCAAATAAATATGTATTATGTCAGTATAATATACCCAGAGACAAGTTTGTAGAGTGCACACGCATTGCCCCAGGGAGACGGGCGCCGACAGTCAGTCCGCTAGAAGAAGCTAACTGGGTGGCAGTGAGTGTTATGGTAGAGAAAAGGGATGTGGCAACGGTTATGGACAGACTGGTCACAACAGGTGCAGAAGACGTGTTGTTACTGAAATTGGATAATTGTAGAGTGTAGATGGTAAGTATCGTGTTTCATTCTTCTTTTGGAAAGGGGACTTCTGATAACATAGGGAATGCAGATGCTAAATACAGAGATATTGTATGTGTAACAGTAAATACTTCTATCCAATCACGCAGTATTCAACATCATGTGTGAAGAGGAAGCTCTTGGTCTTCATTCTTGATATGCGTTCCGGAATTTTCGTATAGATCCTGAGCCTTTACTTATCCCAGCGCTGAAGAAGCTGATATTCTCATTTGATCAGGGGAGTTTGTATTCAATACCTTCGTTTACACAGGAGCCGGAAATCTTTTATGATGTGAATTAGGAGTCCGAGATATCCAGCGTCTGTTCATAAATATGGGGCTTGAACTTTATTTTATGAGAAGCATCAAAAAAATACACTCTCGTAGAACTCATAGGCAACTATATACTCAAGAATCAAGCCGGAGAAATGTGACAAGGGCTCCAGAAAAACTTGGTTATGCTTCTATTACTCCGAAGAGTTGGCCTCACTGACGTGTTCACCGATAATGACTCATAGATCACTACCCCAATTTAATTACTTCACAAGGTTTCTTTTAACAAAACTGAGTGTTTTGAGGCATTGCGAGAATCGATAGATTTATACATTAATATGCTACTCTGGTTTCCATATTTTCTTTCTTAGCACTGATCTACTTCCAGATTATAAGACGGGCATGAGAATATAGGTTACTGGCAAAGCATCTTCAATTCTTCCGATAAGAACAAGTTTCTATGATCACCTGGCAGGCTCCCTAAATATGGTTCAAGTTTACGGCTCATGATCGATATTGATGTGCTCCTTGAGGGCGTGGTCTTGGCTGATGCTAGTACAATATAATTAAAGGAATTACTGGATTTGTAACAAACTAACGGAGACATCAAATTGTTTCTCCTAGTAGCATGAAGTCGGGTGCAGTACCATCGTCGACCTAGGTATTCGAAGGTGTCCTGTGAAAAGAATATGGACCTCGGTAGATTGTTCACCTTCTAGCTTCTGAGGAGTACATTTTGTCCGGTGCCAGAGAGATAACACACTATATGAAACCTAGAACTGTTTCTGCGTTACTCGATACTCACACAATTGGATAGACTTTTTATACTGTAGAAGATCAGAGCGGAGGTAGCATGTTATTCCTAAAGGCCGACGATCTTAATAAAATAACCCCTGGAACTCGGGGAAACGCCAGCGTTTGATACCATGTGCTTGTGGCTATCGCTGGTTACTACTCATAATACTACTCATAAAATCCAGAAATCAAGAGACCGTGTATGATTCCATGGGGTAGTGAACAAGCATCCCAACATGGAACTGCCATATACCATATAAAGAGTCCTCCTATCTAGACCCTGCATCAGTACAAAAGCCTCAATGACGAGCAGGTACTCTTGACAGCGATCTGGGACTTCCTTCGATGTGCTCTGTACAATAGTTTCAGGCTTAGCAGATGGTCCCAACCTGTGTTTAGTCACTCAGGACGAGGGGTTATCTATTAATCTAGAAGTCGAATTTTGAAGTGTACGGACATTCATCTATAAAATGCCCGCTATAGTAAATTTAACTTCCATGAATGTTCTTGTCTCAAAGACAGGCACCAACTCTTTTGTTAGAAGACCATTGGATGGGAACGGCGTTCTGATTCATCGCATAAGTCTACGATAGTCTATATACTTATAGCTCAGGCTCCAGTACCCCGAAGTTTTAATTTACCTGTATATGACCTCTTCCTGTAAGTATCCCGATGTTACAGAGATATACAAATATATAGCATTAAAACCAAAGCATGCCTCTTATGACAAGAGATACCCTGTATATTCACGTACTCGGGTGTCGATTTTATCTACTATACTCAGTTTAAAAGCTAAATATTATCTTTTACTTATTGTTATGTACACTTATCATAGGCGATATGCCTCAAGAATTCTTTTTCTGTGTCAATCACAAATATATGAGTTGGTATTCTTTTTGATTACTAAAGCTACTTACAGAGCCATCCAGTTTGGTAGTAGACTTTTCTGCCTTGCCAACCAGCGTTGCAGTCGATGCTGAACTCCCGAATGAAGCATCAGTTCTCAATGTGCTGGATCGAGAAATGATGGAGACCATGAAGTTGTTGATTCTCCGCTATCCTTGGCTGTTTTTTTAGGCACTCCTTTCCTAGAACTCGTAGCATCTGTGCTGCCTAATTTACGGACAGCGCGACTACTAGTAGAAGTGGTGGACTTGGATGAAGGAATTTTTAACTTGGAAGAGCCCTTCTGTTTTTCTCGTGACGAACTGGACACTACTGACTTCCCTCGCGATGGTGAAGGAGATCTTGTTCTGCTGGAATCATGGACCTTTCTGGTTTCAACCACTGTGCTCAACCCGTAGCTCTCAAACCACTGTTATTTGATATCAGTGCATGTTTTCGCACCACATTAAAATTAAGTACTCACAGGGTTTGATTTGAGTATAGAAGACGCGGTGCACCTTTTTCCTGGGTCCCTTACAAATCCTTTAGCCAAAGTGGCTTTTCCTAAAATTTACCATGAATAATTTATTATTCTTATTATATTAATGATTACTCGCCGTTGTCCGACAAGCCGACCCATCCAGGCCCAGATAACGACAATAAAGGCTCCTTGACGATTTTTTTGACAATTGCTGCCTCAATATTTAAGAACATTCGTCCTTGTTGACTCAAAGTATCAAGATCTTTTTTATTCTTTCCCTTCATCTCGAGAACATATTCTAGGTCTTTCCTATCACACTGTCCCGGGTTATTGACCCAGAATAAACCGTAACCATTGATCAGACTACCTAAGTATGCTTCGATAAGAAGTACACTAGAAGGATGTATGCAGTTGCTCAGAATGATCCTCGATTATGATGAATAAATAAAGTATCTTCTCACGTTATAGGCCATACATTAGATTTGCAATCGTATGGTTTAAGGCTCAAAACTTCCGGTGCAGTGTAGATCATAGTACCGTATGAACAGTAACCTTGTAGCTTCTTCCCATTCAAGCACTTTGAACTATTAGTTTCATTTCTATTAGGGTGTCATTTCTGTTTGAACTCGGATTTTAATACTTACGATCCGAAGTCACAGATCTTGAAAATCTGTTTTTCAATCGGAGTGTCACCCGGATACTCCAAAAGAATGTTGTCGGCTCTAGCGTAAACATTAATCAATAACTTATGTTTAGAAATAGAACAAAGGTAAGAAAAGACACACTTTATATCTCGGTGAACAATTTGCACATTGTCCAAGTGATTTACACCACTGTACAGCTGGCTAGAGAAAAATCTTTTAATGTTTGATTACTTGATGAGAAATGATTATACTAACTGAGCAAGGAAGGAGAGTTCACGATCAGAAAGTCTCCCATGTTTCTTAAGGTATGATAGTAAGGTACCGCCTTTAGCCTCTTCCATAAAAAGGAAGACTTCATGGGGATCATGGTACCAAGCTCCTTTAAACTTCAACTAGAAAAGTAACAATAAGCAATAGTTGGATGATTAAGAACTAGCTTGTTGGCTTACAATGTTCTTGTGATCGAGTTTTTGCCATGGACCGATTTCACTCATAACAATTGACTTGGTATGCTTTGCACCCTTTTCATAGTTTGATTTGACTATCTTTCCTATTTTGGATGAGAGAGCATTGAAATCGGTAGAAGGGTTAGACTTTAGTGTAGTATCTATTGCTCTTAAAGCGTCATGAAGTATAGTTTCATAATCGACCTTTTTTGAGATTGTTTTAACAGCAATGGTTGATGGTGGTTCACTTCCTTGAGATAATTGACCTTGCTACATTATAATTTTAATATGAGCACATGTGGTAAGAGGGAGAGATAGACGTGAAAAGCCTCGTCCGCAAAGTGTCGTAAGCTTACATATACACTTCCGTATGCTCCTTCGCCCAGTTTCTTAAGACGTTTTAGAATATATCCTTCCTTGGTGATCTTATTTTCTCTTTCCCATCGAGTCACTACCTTTTCCTCCGCTGGAGGCTGACTATCAGGACTCGATTTTATCCTTTTCTTATAGTTCTCTAACGATGTCTTCCACTGTAAGTGTTTGCCGAGTTTATTCGAGACGACGGGGTTTGTCAGCCACTAGAAAAATGTCTTTATAAGGAGATATTTCCCTTGGCGAACGAATGAATAATATCATCATTCCACTCACTTTGTGGTTTTGTAAACCTGCAATGGATGCCCTGTCCGAGATTCTCGCACGAAGGCACCAAATCATAATTGTCTTGGCTAAATACATTCAATTTATGTAGTTAATTGAAATTGAGTATTTGCACACGCCGATAAAGTACTTACCATCGCCACTAATGGATGTTGAGGATGACCCGGGGAAAATCAGTGGACCCTTTTTCCCTTCCGGATCGTCAGCTTCAGGGTAAGGGGGCGATCCTGACAACATGAAGAATACAATCGCTCTAGTAGACAGTGAATTATGAATTTTCAATATTTAAAAAATACTCGTGTATGGTCTTACCCAAGGGACCATGTGTCAACCTTTGAAGCATGCTGGACAACTACTGTTCTGTCGGGAGATGTAAAAGGTCCAAACCCATAGAGCTGATACACTTTCTGTGGCTGGGTTGGACTTACTGTGATAGATCTAATGGAAAATACCTATTAAGCACAATTTTCTTCCACGCTCAAGAAAAAAAAATCCAGAACTCACTCTGAGAAGCCGGTAATAACAAGATTAGCATCAGACTCGGGACCTCTATAAGAACTTTTGAAGACAATGTGTTCCGGACTAAGTAGAAGAAATACAAAAGGTTATAAATAAGAAGTACTGGCTGGAGACATAGAAACTTACTCAAGGTTACAGTGAACGATTCCTTTACCATGTAAATATCCCAGTCCGGAGGCTATTTGTCTAAGTTGTAGTCGTAGAATTCATAACTTTCCTAAACAATCGAAGAGAAAGAACCACGAACCGAGTAAATTCAGAAGCTTTCTCTTCGGAGAAATTAGCTCCGTATCGTTCGAGACGCTCAACAAGTGTCCCTCCTTTCTCATACACGCTGATAGCCAAAAGGTCTGAAGCAGTCTCGATGAATCCGCAGGTTCGTGGTAGGTTTTTGTGATCTAGATTAAGAAGGATCTTGAGTTCCTTCAAGGATTTTGATAATCTTTTACTCATTTCGGCTTTATACAAGCTGTAGCTTTTGCTTCCAACTTGGCCGCTGTGGTCGAAGAACTTTCCCCTGATTTGAAACCATCGGCCATTACTTGTTTCAATTCCCGTTCTAACCTACTTCTCGACTCATTGCTATCGATGATTTTTGGTAATATTTTCACAGCGACAACATCAGCTGTACTATTAGAATGCTTCCAGTCACATATCTACAGTGTAGAATGATACAATTGGGTCACCATATACGTTAAGATCAATAACGAAAAGTACATACGCGTATACGTTTGTGACCTGTCTCACTTCTTACTGTTAAAGCACTATGATTGATAGATGTAGCATAACTAAGCCTAAATTTATCAATAGATGGGTCCCTATGTACGAAACTAGAGCCCAAAGATGACTTGGTTTTACTAAGTTGTTGACTACCGGAGGCATAACTTAGATGGCGTATGTTTATCAGATAATAAATGATAAGATGACTTCTGTGCAGATTTTTATTTTAAAGCAGCGCCAAATCGCAAAGCTCAGACAATGATGCCTCAAATTTATGTGTTGCAAACTCATTTTTACATGTCAAAATATTAATCCCCCAGTTTACTTCAAAGTTTTCTGTGCAAACGAGAGATCATGCAATGGGAAATCCCGAATCTCGAGTCCGAAGTCCGAGAATGAAACGTAAGGACAACCGAGATGTACGGAAAGGTTATGAGGGGTATTAGCATCACACATTAAGTTTGCGTTTTTAGAGACTAAACAGAAGGAGCGGAAGGCCTGCATGCAGGGTATGTAATAATGTAAGTCCAAAAAAAGCATAGAGTATAAGGAAAAATGATAATTGCAGTGAGCGCACAATGTCCAGTAGCACGCTTAACGAATTAATAATCGGAAAGTGATGTAAGATTGAGGGAAATCAAACGGCAAAAAATCAAAGTGCCATTGACACTATACTACTGATTGTAGCCAAGAAAACGCTAGCCCCAATCGCACTACTCATTGCATGGCTTGCTGAGTTAGTATCCCTCTTCATCTTTTTGCCTGTATTCACAAATCCGTCTTGGCTCGTGAATTCAACTGTTACGTTACGCAGACTCTGAGTGGGCAACATATTTGGTGTTGTAGAAAGCTGGAACTGAGGGGCAACAGGGGTGCCATCAAATTCGAATAGGTGGAGCTTGTAGCCATCAGTGGGGTCTTGGAAGATTCTCCACGACTGATAAAGCTCTGTGTAGTTGAAGTTTTCGATAATGGCTGATTCTGCAGCACAAGGGTCCTGTACCAATTGATAACCATCACCGAATGGGGTAAAAAGTATAGATCCGTTCGAGAGTAGATCGTATGTACCATGGGCCCAGTTCAGGACACCAGTGATACATGAAGGTTGAGTCGCATTGGCGGTAAACCGGTAGCGAGCGACCTCATAAAAACCATCATCAGTGCTTCAAATTGAAAGAGTTGAGTAACAGTAGTTTATCAAGAGAATAAAGTCAGCATACAAAGAGTATGAAACGCCAGTTGTTGACGGAAACGTGAACGTAAGATTGGCAGGTTGTGCGAAACCCTAATTTGTAAATGTTCAAACTTGAGTAATATTCCTTGCAATTTAGTGGGTATTGAGTATGCATACCGAGCCAGTTACAACATTCTTTGCGCCAGATGACCAAGTTCCAGCTATAGACGTCTTATTGTGTATTGAATCGTAGACGATAGTCTGGGCAACAGCTGGGGCAGTCAGAGAGACAAGAAGGGAGAGCGTAGAAAGGATGTTCCACGCGAACATTTCAAATTGTTGTTATCGTGTCGTCTTTGATGTAGATGAAGAGGAAGGAAGCCGCAGAGATGGGCGCGCTGCTCGTTGTTTGTGGATGACGACGGCAACGCCGACTGTGAAGGGCTTGTGAAGGGTTGTTTGTTCTTGTTATTATTGTCCGCCACGGGTTATTGATTCGCACACTATTTTTGGATAATGCAACTCCGCAGCAACACCATATGAAAGACGTCACTTTTTGGTAAGCTGACAAATAATAAGTTATATAATACTGTTGAAATCATAATAATCTGTTTTCAAAAATTTACGAGTCAGTTAGATCAAAAGAATTATATGATATACAACGAGATATGTGCTACTTCGTATTTAGGAGCTATAGAATGCTTATTATGCAACGCGTATAAAGTTCACCACACGGTATATCGTTGTGTCTCAGGAATCTTCATTTTTATCGCCGTAGTTGATGTTAAATTTTACTGCGTGTCCTTCATGAGAATAAAGGCACTACACAAGAATATGTCGTCTCCCTAGCTTTGAGTGTGTGTAGCTAGCTCATGCGAAGTTATACTAGTCATTTCAAATTAAGTGTCTAAGTCAATTCTTTAAAATTTCATGAAGTGCTCATGAATATCATGTTTATGGATCTTGTCAGGTATTGCTGCCTATCGGCGGGATATATAACCTCAAAATCAATTTGGAACGTTTTCGGCTTTTCAAATAACGTGTGTGAGACATGGAAGTTAGCTATAAACATCAATGAGTTATATTCAAAGAGCAACCGAGTGTGTGTGAGACCACACGCCTTAGAAAGTAAAAAGAGATCGATTAAAGTGTTTGTGGATTAAATGATACCGTGAAAGGTGAGAATAGGGGGTACGTAAAAGTGAGCGATAGAAGAACTTGAGGATATCAAAGTATGTGTTCTTATCCAGAGCGGATTGTTATATGAAGTGCGCCGCAAGAACGCATGCTCAAACGCCCTCGTTTAAAAAGTTGATCCGGATGTACTAGAGTTAAAGTAAACTATATTGCAGTAGTCCCTGAGAAGAGAGGCACATAGCACGAACCCCAAGAAAAAAGGCCGGAAGAAGCTAGCGTGAGGAGGACTCGATAGTAGACAAGTAGACGAAGAGACTCATTTATGTGATCTAGTGATGCACGGTGCACGTCACAAGGTGCTTCTTGAGTTTCCAACTCAGGCCTAGATTTTATTTCGTACTAGATTATCCCACTTCATCACGGCTCTGAGCAACTTTTTGAATGGCTGATACTACTAATATCCCGAAAAGAAGCCCCTACTGGAAAAGGAGGACGATCAGACCCGGTAGCAGCCCAAGTCCTCGGTGGAGTGGGACACTAGAGCTGGCGTGAGTAGAAAGTAATCGATGCGTAACTTCTGTGGTAGCTACGTGATTGCGAGATATGGATACATTCACCATTCCCTTGGTCGTGTTTCAATTCCTCTGGCAATGTACGGCATGGGCACAAACAGAATACCATATAGTTATCGGTTATCGCACGCAACATCTCGGCAGGATGCGATTTAAAGTACGTCCGAGATAAAGCCATTTGCTTAAGCAGCAGTTGAGTAGTCTCAGTATTTCCTTCCTATTGATACAGGATATCTGGTATTTGATCATTGAAGTAGGCATTGAAACGACGAGGGTCTAGGTATGTCCGAAAGCATATTGGAGTCACGAAAGAGGAAAATGTCGGCGAAGATGTCTGTCGGGGAGAGGAAGAACTCGAAGACGGAGGGGAAAACCTCGGTGGATTGATCAGATATTCTAGGTTGATGATGCAAAAATGAACATAGCCGAGTGTGGAAGGCAGGGAGACGCGTCGCCAGATACGGTAATCGATCCCCAGCCTTTGCGCGTTACGCGGCCCTCAAATCAGACTTGAGCTCGGACTTGTATCCTTCCTCCATCTCCCTTCTTTCCAACCCCTGACAATTAGTTCCCCATCGACGTTGTCTATCGAACAACCGTACACTCAAGTCCGAAGTCCCCAGCGTCATCCAAGGCTCTGTAACTCGTCAAACAATGCCAGGTGCAACTGCCATGACTATGCCTCAAACACAATCCGGACAGCCAATTCAGAGACACTTCAATCCTTACACTGAAAATGGAGGCACTATTCTAGCTATAGCAGGTGCAGACTTCTCAGTCATTGCAGGTGACACGCGTCAAACAGAGGGTTTCAACATTCAAACCCGTTATGCTCCAAAAGTTTTCCGTTTGTAAGTAATCCTATCATGACATCGCGATTTGTATTGGTTACAGTCTGAGAACCTACATGTATGCTGATCTATTTTATGCGCGCGTATCGTAGAACCGACAAGGCTGTCTTGGCGGTCAATGGGTTTGCTGCTGACGGGAATATGTTCGTGAAAAAGGTTAAGCAACGGCTTGAGGTATGCAGCCCTAATTCTTTCCTCCTAAAAAGATAATATGGCACTGACTATCTTCGACGCGGTATCTAGTGGTATCGTCACGCTCACGCAAAGGATATGCCATTACGTGCTATTGCAAGACTGATTCAAACTATGCTCTATGCTCAACGTTTCTTCCCGTACTATGTGTACAATATTCTCGGAGGCATCGAAGAAGATGGTATGTCTATTGTTTTCTCGCATAATTACACGTCTCATCTACATATATGCTAAACACACTTACCTTCCTCCCCCTTTATTCAATCAATGTCTTAACATTTAACCGATATTTACTCTTAACCCGATCCTCCTGACGAATTATCGTATACCCGACCGTGTATACATATAAATCTGACGCTTTTTCAAATTTACACTTCATATCCACCTTTAAATTCCGATGGTGAACCTTGGTTTACGCGTCATGGGATATTATGAACCTTCGTGACCATTTTATGCGCTACTATTGCGTTGACCTGACTACAATCCAACACGAATAATCCATGTGACCTATGCATGATTCTTGTGGTCACCGCTTACAAATATCGATACCATTCTGTCCTTGCAGGCTCTGGAGCGGTTTACTCATTTGATCCAGTTGGGTCTTACGAACGGGAAACATGTCGTGCAGCCGGTGCCGCACAGTCCCTCGTGCAACCATTCCTTGATAACCAGGTACGGATTGAGTTGCTTATTTCTCACTTCTTGCAACTCGTGGTTAAGGTTTCTAATTAATCATGGAGTGTTTTTATCACATTAATTATTATCGATCTCCGTATATGGAAGTCTACATTCCTTGTTTGTCCGGTGCTTCACCGATATTTCCCCGGCACTCCTTTTTCCAAAACCTTTCATCCATCTGCATCTTTTTTGTATAATGTCAGCAACACCCTGCTAATATGAATATGATTGTAGATCTACTTCAAGAATCAGTTGCCGCCACCAGGATCGAGTGGGCACCCTACGCATCTTCCGTTGGAGCGTGTTCTGACGCTGGTGATGGATAGCTTCACGGGGCGACAGAAAGACATATTGAGGTTTGTATTTCAACTACGCGTGTGCTAGTTTATCATCTTTTTCCAACCATAACCCATCGACTACTGAGTATGGGAGATTTTCTTTGAGACTGTTGACCTTCGAAATGACCGAAGTTCTCCCTCAATTATATTTTCTCCCTCCACCGTGCCTTTTTTCTCAGGTTTCAATATGAAAATAGCTGCCCTGGATTCCTTATGCTTATTTCTAGCTTTCTTATTGGGACGATTCACGTCTCACTTTGGTTACTCTGTGAACTTGTATCTAACAACCTCACGAAACACGCCTTTTCAGATTTTGCACATATCATGATTTGATTAATTACCATTCCCCACACTTGAAAGAAGGATTACTGATTACTTGTTTTTTATAGGTCGGAGACGGGTTAGAAATGTTTGTCGTTCTTGCAAAGGGCAGAGATTCCCGAGGAATCGACGCGATCCGCGGAGCTCAAGTGCGAGAACTCACAGGCCACACTGAGGGAGAACGAGTATTTGTCATTCAACAAGAGTTGAAGAAAGACTAGATTGATCCTTTCTAACGATACTGCGGAGGGTCTTGTCTTCCTATTCTGTACTTATGAGATTCTCTTCCTCCTTTTAATAGATAGATCATCGTGTGGACATGAGTACGGACATGAAAATTCGTATGGCGGAGAGATGGGATGGGTTACGGTAAAAGTGATATAGCGTTGGCGCGCCGCTTCATGCTAAACTATTCAGAGTGATGAATGGGGAATTTTCGTCTCGATAAACTGAATTCCTCTTTATACATTTTTTTTCTTTCTTTCATCACTTTCCTGTTTAGTCATCAAATTCAGGACCTCTTATATTTGTCTGTTCTTCTACTTCCGCCCAGTCGTCTAATTTTATGCCCCCCACTTTTGCCTCTGTATGATTAGTGCATCTCGCATTCTCCTCTTCACCCACTGCTTAATAGCCTAACACCTTCCTCTGTACTCTTTCATGTTCCGTAATTGTTTTTCAACGCGCTCCCCCTCACGACTCCCACTTTTTTCTTTCTTTCTTTTTCTTTTTTTTTACCCAAATTCTGTCTCATTACTGAACTCCAACAACTGTTGCAACTTTTGTATTATTTATCTCTCTGGCTTGTGTGTCCTTTTGTTCTTGTGTGTTCGCCCTCCCTTGCCTTATGTTCACAGTAATAAATAACAATGGAACGTTATTGAGAATTCTATCTAAACATTGAAAGAAGAAAGAAAAAAAGACATGATGTTTTTGGGGAGATTGCACTTTGCAAAGTGGATGATGCTGTGTTCATGAAGGATCGTAGTAAAGTACATTACAAGCATAGATACGATAAGATAAGATAACATCTACAACTACATGCAAAGTAATATAGATTGAGACATAGAAAAACAAAACAAGAGTTTCTAATGTTACATTTGTCGTACATACACACCCAGGGAAAGAAAGATGCCGATCCATAAAGTGAGTTGTCTACTCTTCCTCCCATTCATCCTCATCCTCATCCTCCCATTCCTCATCCCAATCCTCATCTTCCGAGCTCTCCCATTCCTCCTCCGAGCTATCCGACTCTATCAACCCCTCGAAAATACGGAGCAGCTCCCCCGTTTGATGTTCAAGTACATTTTGAGGAAGAGGAAAGACATTACCAGGAAGCGCATCTCCGAAATAAAACTGTCTAGGCGGGTCCATGTCCATCTCATCCTCCGAGTCAGAATCCTCCGAGTAAGAATCCCACTCATCTGAGGTAAAATCTGAGTCATCGGAGTCATCGTCAACCACCCGTTGGTCCAACCATTCGATCATCGGTCGACCATCGCCGCCCAAGAAGATTATGTCTACCGCATTCAAATGATCGATAAACGAGAGGATGGCGGACATGTACGTAGGCGATAAGGCGTCCGTCGTCGTATCGCCGTAATACCTGGATTGGAGTGTAATAGTAGATAAGTAAGGAAAGGCCCTTCGGTCAGAAAAAGTTTCTATCGCCAAAAACGGTATTGTAAAGCTCCCACGCCTCTCCAAGAAAGTGTTTGAACGGAGTAGAACTACATGTTGGAGAGAGGTATGAATGTATGGATATCTTTGCGCTTCTTGAATTATCGTTTAACCCGAATGCTGTGTCGGTGTAGGCTAAGTGTGTGAGTCTAGGGCATAATGCAATTAGACGGTTTATTTCGCCAGGATGGAATAAGGGTTTAGAGTCACTTCCGATGAATACAAATGTTCGAAGTTGAGATCCATGGCTAGAGAGGAAGGTTTCGATATGATCAAGAGTTATAGATCCGAATTCCAAACATTTCATATCGATAGTCAGATGTTGTAAGGCAGGTAACAAAAATTGATCAGTAATTATGTTGAGTGGATGATAACAAATATGGTTTGTTCTGATAATCAACGTCTCTAAATGCGGTAAAACGAGTGATGGGTTGTTTTCGTTTTTATTTATGTTTTCGGTTTCGTTGTCGCTTCGGTTTCAACATCCATGTCGTCATCTTCATGTACAAATTGCAGCTGCAGCTTTCCGATTCCTGTATTCCGACTAATCCTATATCTAGCTTCGTAAGACCTTGAAAATAAGAAAGAGAGAGTCCGTCTCCGAAGTTTGGACAAAGCTCAGACAAGGTCAGTTCACGAAGATTCCTAAGATGAGGCAGGTTGTGATTAATTATGAGACGCTGCAAGGACTGTCTATACTGATTCTCATATACATCGTCGATTTCTGGTCTATGTATGATTGTTTGGACGGAGGTACAAAGCTCGAGAAGTCGAGGGACAAGCATACGATACAGATTAGACCATTCTCGCGGAACAAAGATTTCGATTCGGATGTGTTTGATCCATGCACCATAACCATAACCAAAATTTAGAATTCCTCCGGATTTTTGAAAGTAACTAGGGACACCGAGATTGACTGCAGAGTTGGGATGCCTTTCATATCTGGGACGCGACGATTCTTCCAGAGTTCGTATAAGGCAGGAGCTGGCCAATACGATGCAAGATCACGCACGAGTATAACAAAGGAGATGCACATGCCCGCCATTGCCGACAAACTCTTGTAAGTATCTTCATGTTATGTATATACTGAAACCATGACGAGTAATATGCATCTCCGGTTCTTATTGTTAATTCTGGATCTGGTACCATTTTCAGCTTTGAAGAGACCGGAAAGGGAGGGAATGCGGTATTGTGTTGGGGCGCAATATCATATTTATCCCAACGAAATTCGGAAAAGATCATCATGAGTACATCCAAGGGAAGTCGATTCGAGGGTGGTGGCATCTTGTCTTCTTCGATATTGATGGTTTGGTCTATAGGTGGTGAAGCTTCAATATCGACCTCAAGAAGCTGCAACAATGGAACAAAAGCACAAAGAAAAGGTCACGCGTCACCTTGAACGTGCTGTTAACAAAGCGTAACACGTTACAGGTACATGCAAGGGATATCATATGAACAAAGTATAAATGATACATGCAACATTTTCTGTATAACTACAAAGATGTTGAGACTCTATACTCTCCAAGAAAAAAGTTGAAGTTTTACAAAAAGAAAGCAAGAAATACAAATGGTTCATCGGTAGCATACAACAACTACTTGAGCAATTCCTCCACTATTCGATCTTCAGTGATGTTAGAGACGTTTGATCCACGGTAATTCAATCTTCGCAAAACGTCAATCTAGGGGCACCGATGGACCGGAATACTATGTTGAACTATGCAAAGAAAGATATAGAAGAACGATTACTCACAACTTTACTACGCTCAAATCCAAGGCTTTCGAACTGGTCTACATGTGCTTTCTCAAGCCCTGCAATCGCTGCTTCATCTTCTATCACACCCGCAGCTTTTCCACTTCCACCCTTTGTAGGAGCACCAGCATATATCTGGGCCCAATAACGGGCTGTTTCGTCAAAGCCCGATCGACTCGTAGTATAATGCTTTGCGACTTCTGCATCCTGAGGATCTGATGGTTCGGGAGAACATAGTAACGACTGTAGACTTATTAGAGTAGACTTTAACGTGAGCACCGGTGACCACGCGTTTTTGAGAATGTCAAGGCAGATTGCACCACTCGCGGACGAAATATTTGGATGATACACTTTCGTGAGGAACTTCATCTTGACGGGTTGGAAAGGATACGATTCTGGGACTACGATGTCCTGAGATATACAAGATATTTAAGCCGTGCTTCAGTCAAAAGATGTTGCATAATGCTCACCACATAGTATCGGCCACCCTCATATGGTGTACCCTCTGGACCATCGAACGAGCCCTTCAGGTGAAATGGTGAGTTGTCAACGAGCTCGATGGATATGTTTGATGTCTTATCATTCTTGCAGTCTATTTGAAAAGTTGAGAATATGTTGCAATAGTTGTAGTCGAAATCGGGATCAAAACCACAAAGTGAGTTTGAAAGACGAGATGAGGGTGGTCAAAATACGCACCAAGAATTTCTTTCTGTACGCGACGAAGGCGGGCATCCATTATACGCAAGCTCTCTGTTACTTCGTAGAGATGTTAATTAGAAAGATTGGATTCAAAGAGAGTGGATAATCGTAATGCAACTACCAAATGCAGAGCAGAGATGTAGCACTGGTGTTAACATTACGTGGGTTTATTATTATCGA
The DNA here is from genome assembly GCA_002794735.1 of Pyrrhoderma lamaoense. Taxonomy (NCBI): domain Eukaryota; kingdom Fungi; phylum Basidiomycota; class Agaricomycetes; order Hymenochaetales; family Hymenochaetaceae; genus Pyrrhoderma; species Pyrrhoderma lamaoense. Next base: position 66,100 of record NBAZ01000022.1, on the reverse strand, counting down.
CATTGTGATTGTATTATATAATAGTAACTTGAAGAAGGCTCGCGACCCTTCTTCTTACCGTCATTTACACTGCTACATTGTGATTTGTGTCTTCTCAGGCGGATTGTACTCGGGTCACAAGAACTCAAGAAATGGAACTTTGGAGAAAATCTGGAATAGCTGTATTCCATACCATATCTAGAGATTTGTCTCGTAATTTCATCAATTTTCTATTCTTCCCTATTGGATCAATGATGTTCGCTTCCATGTTGAACGACGTCCTTCTTCTCCACTGATTTAACTGACTAGTCACAGCCTAGCTTGAACCGAGCGCATCATGTGGCATTAATATGCTATTGGGGAGAGGCTCTGTTGCGTGTTATGGCATGATGTGCTATATAGTCTTCCTACGGTATCCTTGGATAGACTTTTTCTAGGAGAATAATATGCGCTTCAGGTATCTTTCACCAATTCCTGTGTCTTTCGTTCTTTTTCTTTTTACTCTGCTTTCTACCATTTAAATAGAACCTGGGTGTCAATGAAAGCGATATGGTATCTTACCTTTTCTCCCTACGTCGGGACCATCATCAACTAAGAAAGCTAGAATACATCATGGTGTTTTTCTACATACTAATTCGGAACTTTGAAGTCTTCACTTTCTGTTTTGCATAAACTTATTCAATTGCCACAGATCCGTGACGGTTATTACTTTTGAGGTCATAATTCTTGCAAGAGGAGATATCTGTAAAATATTCAGATTTATAGCACATAAAAGGGCAAGAGCAATGGGTAGCTGTAGAAATCTCTATCCTCTTAGACTTTGAAATCTCATCCTTAAAATGAAGTACTTGGCATTTATTTGTTCTTTGTTTACCTCTGTTCTATCCCAGACTATTCAACCCCCGGATGGCACATACTTTGTTTTCAATGTTGCTTTCAAAAACCGTGTTATAGACGATGCTGGGCGCGTAACTCCAGGAGAACCTATCATAGGATATCCAATCCACAAGGGACAGAAATCTACGAATCAGCAGGTGCCTCCGATTCAATAACTTCCTAACAGCTAAGCTCATGCGTCTCTTATCTCCTTGCAGTGGTTAGTACAAACGACTGGCTACTATGAGGACATACATAGTGTTTCAATGCAAAGTCTTACAAGTATTGAACGAGACTTTGAAGAAGGAGGTTATGTGGGGGACACAGTGAGTACTCATATCCATCCGAGTACTAGATAGTCTGTGTTCGTGCCTACTTGTATGCTAATTTATTGTGTCATGAAGGATTATTTTATTGTCCAAAGCAGTCAAGCAGTATCTTGGGACTTAATCCCTGTACAAGCTTCAGCTGAGAAATATATGTCCGTCCGCTGGCTCTTCGCTACACAAAATATTATAACTAATAGACTCCCCTCAGGATTATAAAGGATGATGTCGCCATCACGCAAGTTCAAGGCGGCATAAGTATTTTCTAAACTCTGAACCACTACAATCATTTTTACTAAGTACGGATGACCTCAGTCTGAGACAGATAGCTGGCAACTCGTAACCAAAGCTGTCAATATCAGTGATACTGAGCAGCATTGGGTATTCGTATCATTCAACCAAAGTGACACCTACATAAACGAAAATGGACTGTGAACATGATCCTGGATATTACCAACCCAATATCGAGTGTTTTACTCCTCTAGGTTTTGAAAAGAATATTCTGAAGTAGTATCAATAAATCATATTAGTTATGTAAAGTTTAGCTGTATAAGATACGTCTAATCATATCATGATATATATGAAGAGAAGCGAAAGATATTTCTGGAAAGTAGTAATAAGCTATCAATATCTCGAATGTCATGTTATATATTATTAAATACACTACTAAAACTCGAATATATGGACTATCGGTCAAAGCCGTTACAACTTTTGAGCAGAGGATGACACATGTCCTTCTTTGGTTTACTAGAATGACCCGCACGTTCATACGTATTTGCAGTACCATACTTGTTACCGACTTCTCTGACACAACCGATATATGTATGTGTGTCTTTCATCAGTAGCAACCAATTGACACCTCTTCGTCTTCCATTGAACCTTCTTCTGATTACAATTCATGATCTAACATCCACATCTGTTACGTGGTTACTTATGTCTTTTCATTTCTGATCTATCCTCATCTCTGAGAAATGCTCTAACTTCAAGAATGGACGCTAAATAAAATGTCTAACACGTCACAATTCGTACTTGTCTACTCAACTTCTCCACCGTGCTTCTTACAGAACGTCTACTATTTCGGTTCTCCTGGTTGATAAGAGAATTTATCCATTTCATGAACGCGTATAAAAGGAGGTACTGGCTATAGGTATTATCGTCGTACTTCTGAACGAGTTTCAACTATGAAGTACTACATTGCATTCCTTACTTCTGTCCTTACTGCAGTCTCTGCTGGCTTAATCCCTCCTAACTACAATCCTTCTGATGATTTGTACTACATATTCAATGTTGCCTTCAGCGACCGTGTCCTTGATAATCAAGGATCGATCGACCCTGGGCATGTTATTGGTACATTCCCGCATACAGAGTCTCGTAACCTCGAGGTAAGGATCATATTACCATATAATAGTTTGATAGGCTCAAGCCGTTTCTCGTAGTGGTTTGTTAAGGGAGTACACTTCGGTGGAGATATAGGCATAAATGCGACTATACGTAGTCGTGACGCCATAGAAGGGGATCTGAATTCAGGAGGATTTATATCTCCTAATGTAAGGCTCTTCCTTGAAAACATAGCTATTCTTCTTATCTTGATAACTTATATATCACATACGTTTTTTATCGTGAAGGGAACCGCAATCGTCCAGAGCGCGACAGCTGTAAGCTGGCAGATACGTCCGGTCGCAAATACCAGCGAGCAGTTCATGTATGTGTTGCTCCACCCAGGCCACAAATCTATAAACTTATTTATTGCAATTCATATAGGATAGTAACAAATAATATAGCTCTTACTGCCCTCAACGGCGTAAGCTTCTTAAAACCTTTTACTTCCAAGGCCACTACACTGACACTTGAGTTATATGTAGACATCACTTGGGCAGCGTCCACTCGCTGCTCAAAGCATCGACGATACCGATGCATCCCAGTACTGGATCCTTGTACCTAAGCATCAGTTTCTTGATTACGTAGCTAAAAACAACTTGTAGCTCTTGGAGAATATAGAAACAAGTATAATGTTATATGGTATATAGCATTACAAAGGATAAATTTGCATAGCTATACTTAGTACTGGACTGGATTATTGAATAAAGTAATATATTTATCACAAGGTGATCTTTATCCGATCATATTGGCATTCTCAGCTACCCCAAACTCCCCTTTTCTAGTGTTAGGACCTTAATTATGCATTGAACTAAGACTACACGTATATTATAATATTAATATAAACTAAAAACAAGTACAAGAAGTTACCACAATAGTGACAAGCCAATATGGCGATTCCTCTTGCGAATTTGTAATTATTGCCGAGTTTCTTACCAACAAACTTCACACAATCAAGAACCTTCAAAGAATTCCCTTCAGTTACTTTGATTAGTTCTTTTACTAAACTAGTTCTAAAGTACCAAATAATACATATAAAAACCGAATCGTGAACTGTTGAAAGACGGATATGTATAAAATAAGTAATGTAACTTCTCTATATTTTCCATATCAATAATTCGTTTGGCACTTTAGATTATGCTGTCACTAGAGCTAAGTCACAATAGACGAAGCTAGTCGTCTCGAGATCGGATAATCCTGCACCTCAAAGGACAAGTGTATTTGCTGCTAGCTCATGTTGTCAGCAATTTGACAATATCTGTGCGCGATAATGCATAGAACTCTTTACCTGAATGGTGTAAATATCTCAGGCTGAGAAAAATGCTATATTCGACTCTTAGTTCTTGAGAGACAGGCAACGAGAGACTGGGTTAATACAACTCAGCATCCCAAAACAAAAACATCAGAAATTATACATGAGTTAATCTCGGTAATGACGGACTTGACAGATTATTTGACTGGCAATCGCCTTTCACGAATGAGCCACGCTTCGTACCGATTTCAAACTGAGATTCAGTCGCAGTTAGTGGGTATAATAACGTTTCTTTTTCATGGTCATAGTAGATCTCATGATAACTTAACTCTTCAGTAGTAATTCAATATGTATTGTTAGTACGCTGGTGAGCTTTTACAATGACTTATTCCCAGCACGAACACACTTTTGACATTGACAGGCGAGGAAACGGAGCTACCTCCTAAGTAAAGAATATTCAGTGAATCTACAAGTATACGTTTCATATTTTATGGTTTCGATATATTCATGCTAAGAGAGAAGTGATATACTGGAATACTATGTAAAACGTTTGATACCATTGTCTTCGAGAAATTTATCGATCTGGGTAACAGGTACAAAGTACCACCATTGAGGATCGTAAACTTGCATATCATACGCTTCTGTTACATGGAACTCCGTTCTGAGATCCGTCTTCGTGTTATAAATTGCCTGTGCAGAAAATCAGTAAAATATAATCGTCGTAGGAACTGATCTGTACATGTGTGGGTGCGTTTATTGATAGTCGGAGGTCACTGGTTAAGATTCTAGGTAAGATTGTAAGTGAGCGAGATTACTAGTTATACAATTCCCGGAACAAGCTCACTTATAAGCGTAAGGTTTGGTACCATGAGTAGATAGAACCCAGGATGCCCTCTTATTCGATTGTATGATTTTATTGCTCTGAGAGGAAAACCTGTTTATTAAGTTTTTTCCATACTAATTAGATAAAAGAAGCCACCTTTTTCGAGATATAGCACCCAGTTTGGTCTGGTAGCTTCGAATGCATTCCCTGTGTACTCTGGAGTATTATGCGTGGACCCCGTTTTGCGTTTGCAGGGCTTATTGTTGTTAAGTTCCACTTGTTGATCGGATAGTGATCATGAAATAATGTATCAAATTTATGTCATAAAGCTTACAGTGCGGTGATTCATATCAATGCTGTCCCTTCCAGATTCTAGTGGCTCACAGTCCACAATTCCGCCTTCAGACGTACCTCCTCTCTGCCTCCAAAAATGACCAAAATCCTTACTGAAGATGTAATATATTCCATCTGGAGGATAGAAAGCAGGATAGTACTTGATATCAACCATACTGTATATCAGGCTGTGCAGGAGTCAAAGAGGTGGGGAGACACTGATATAAAATCGTGATTACTGGCTTTATCATCCATTACATTTAGCTATTCACACGAGATCAGAGTCGGAACTGTTGCCGCAAAAAGCTATATCAGAGATATGCCATTCAGAAGCGTTATAATTGCGGAAAGATACTATTGGCTTGAGCTAGCATGCAGGAACGAATAGGTAGAATAGTACTTTTTTTTTCTCGGCAGAGTTTTGAGAAGTTGAGTATAACAGGCACTAGGGGTTGATGCGATAGGGAGAACCACATAAGAGAATATATTATATGATCAAATTTCTAATTGCGGGTGCTCACAGTGTGATTTGAATTGTTAATACTTTAAGTATTCAATTAAAAGATCCGGATGCGATAAAAATGTCGAGCAAGGTGCCTTGTCGGAAGCCAGGGAAGTTGGGCATCCGCAAAAGATGGTACCTAGGGAGGAAAAAATAGAAAAGGATGATCACCTGCACAAGTTGAAAGCCTAGTATGAAGCATAGGTGTTGATATGTAAACAGCTGACTTGGAGTTATAAGATGTAGAGCTGTGCAATATTATATTGTAAATGCATTTCATCTGTATTCCCTTGAAGTGGTATAAATATAAAAATGGCTTACTTAAGCATCTGCCAAGAGAGGATATTTTTACCGACGGCGCTCCTTTTGATCACATGTTTCTGTCCGAAAACCCGACGACCCAATCCCATTGCCCATATCAGGCATCAGCCTCCTTTCGGGATTGTCTTAGGACCAGTGGATACTTTTGCTCCTTACCGCCATCATCCTCCCACGTCGTCGTACTCATTCCCCACTCCGTATACCATCCTACTGTCAATTTACGCGTATATAAGTGTCTATGCCTATAGATTCTTACCCTAATTTTCACGTTCATAAAACTTTTCATTTGCGTGGCGAGTCGGCATTGAATTCATCTTCAAGCGGGCCTCACAATCAAACGTTTAATGGTGAAGAAGACGTTAATCATCACTCTATTCAATCCAGTGGTTTATATCCTAGCTTTGGAACAGTTGTGGGGCTCTTGACATTGACTCGACCTCAGTGAGATCTGATGGAGAAGAATATAGATCTGCCTCTGCCCCAGAGAAAGATAATGTCTTTCCTCCTGAAGTAGCCACAGAGAGCGAATTCTCATCGTCACCTGCTCACATGTTTTTATCTTTGTTCTCCCCAAAACTGCCATCATCATCCTTGATGGATGAAGAGTCGTCAGTAGCTGGTTATACTCTTTTGCAAACTTTAGGTCATGGCGGTTTCTCGACTGTCAAAAAGGGACAATCAGCTACAGGAGATGTAGTTGCTATTAAGGTAGTGAAGAAAGCGGACCTTGATCTTCTTGATGACCCAGAAGAAGCGCATCGACAGCTACAGAATGAGATAGCGATCTGGAAAACTTTAAATCACGAACATATTCTTCCTCTTTTTACTACGGAGCACACAGTAGATGCAGATTACTTCATCATGTTGTATTGTCCAGCTGGATCATTGTTTGATATCTTGAAACGTGATGGTCGTCCAGCACTTGCGCAAGACGATGCAGGAATGATGTTCAGACAAATTGTTCGTGGACTTAGGTATCTTCATGAAACTGCGAAGCTAGTCCATGGAGATATCAAACTTGAGAACATATTGGTTGATGAAACTGGAATGTGCCGTATTGGTGATTTTGGATTATCAAGACATTTTACAGAGTCATCAGTGTCAGACACATTGGACTGCGATTGCTCTAATGATCTCAGCGAACGTGTTTCTGAAGTTGCAAACGACCGTCCACGACGATATACTACAATTTCTCATGCATCAGCTCTGAGAAAGTCCCAAAAAACACCCGTCATCGCAATTCAACTCCACTTGGCCCTGGAGATGATGATACTCTGCATCGGCATTTCAATCCCGGTTCGTTGCCCTACGCCGCCCCAGAGCTTCTTTCCCCACCATCTGTTCGATGTAGCCTACATCGGAAAACCACGGTTCCAAATCCAGCCCAAGATATGTGGGCTCTTGGTGTGTTGCTATATGCTCTGCTTTCAGGACGATTACCTTTCAACGACAACTTTGAACCCCGACTACAAATGAAAATTCTTCATGGTACGCTTTCTGAATCGTCTTTGTATGCTTTACTCATCAAATTCTTGTTTAATTCTAGGTGTATATGAGCTTCCTCATGGAATCGGACACGGTGCAGAGCGTGTGCTTCGTGGCTGTTTAGAGCGCAATATCTCGAATCGATGGAGTGTAGGAATGGTTGATGAGGTTGCTTGGAATGTGGGATGGGGTCTTGCCGGAGATCAATCTATATCTCCTCTTTCTTCACCTGTAGATGAATTGAGTCATGGGATACAAATCCGAAGAAAATCTCGTTCCCGTTCTCGAGCTCGACCTTATCCCGACCACTTCGATCCAGCGTTACGGACGATATACGCAAGTGATTCTTCAGGATCCGTATTTTCTTCCTCCATCTCTAGGTCGAGGTCACGAGTTTCACACTCATCAGCATTAGCGTCCACAGAACACGTCACTTGTCCCCGATCACTTCATCACTATCATCTTCGAGTAATAATCAGCAATTGACAATTGAATTATCTTGCTCACCTGAGTCGTATAACTCTGATTATTCTTTTTCTCGAAGTCGTGGGACTTTACCTGATCTATCATCTTAGTTCTCCTCAACCAGTACCTTTCGTACGGTCAGGGTCTCAGTCCCACTCGAAATCACGTTCTCGAACGCGATCCAGCTCTGATGGTCCCTCAACACCATCTGATACCGGAGTTAACACAATTTTAACGAAAAATGGATCAGCTTTACGAGGACGATTCACTAATACGTTTTCATCGATGCTCCCCGTTGAGGAGTCTGAAGAAGAGCGACCTCGCGGGCGTCGTAGGTTGCGAGACGAAAATCAAGTAAAAATTTAAGAACAATATTCTTACACCATCAGTGATGGCGGGAAATTTCATTCTAGTTAGTATACATTACACTAAGATCTCGTAATCCGATGCACTTGGTCTTGCTAAGTTTATGAGCGAAGTAATATCTCATTGGTCGATTACATTCGAGATTTCTTATAATTTATCATTTCTTTTTGCACATATTTTTACATCAATTTTTTCACTTCTACTTTTTTTCTATCTATCCCATTTATTGTGTCTCCTTGGATTTCACGATGTCATGATCTTGTAGCATGTAATGTCTTTTTTCATCGCCTTTCTCTTCGGGATGCATGACTTGTTTATACTCGCGCAATTTTTTCTATCTAACTTCCTATCTGATCAAGGTTTTCACGCTCATACTCATTTACTCACTTATATCACTATGCACTTGTATTCTGTTTATTTAATGTCCCTCATGTCTGTAGCTTTTATATCAGTTTACCAGAAGCCCTCCCAATTTATTTAATGATTGACCTCGATTCTTTATCTAGCTGATCGGCTGTAACTTGAAGAGATATCAAAGTAGTATTCAAGAAATTCTTCTTTTCAAGATGAAAAATAAATTGAGAATCTGTGTTAGCGCTTCTCGTTACCAAACATAGTAGTTTTTAGGCACGGGGTAAGGAATTGCCCTGTTATAACAGTGTCCTGATCGTGAGACTGAGAGATTTTACGGCATTCTATATACTACTTAAAATCGAGAAATATAAATCTTACACTCCACCCAGAGAGATACGAAGAGGAGAGCATCAATGAATACTCAGATTCTCACTACTATATAACTATATCCCTATCGTATCAAACCATAACGCATGTTCAAAAAACTTGTTGTATACATCAATATTAATTACCGTTAGATCAGACAATTGCCGGTCATTCATGCTATGCACGGTGAGAGTACTCTCGACTATGCATTTCAGCTCATTTGCTCTGGCGTAAGAGTCCTGAGCTATAATGATTACTAAATGCAACACTAAACATGCTCGTTTAGCTGCAATTTCCGAGAGCGAAAGGGGGGGGACGCATAAGAGAAGTATGTACGTATGATACTGTCTGTATTAAGCGGGAAAAGAAGAGTATTAGACTTCCTTAGTGGAGTAAGGAAAGATCCGCTTGTAGTACACGGTCTGGTCTGCACGTTGTTGATCTACTAATATGTTTTTTTCTCAGATCAAGAACGCATAATCATGATAATGTAGCGCTCAACTTCAAGAACTTGGCTGATAGTGCATGTAATCTGATTTCCGAGGAGATGAAGTAAAAAGTTTTCTATTCTCATCAGTTCACTGATACTATGTGTAGTCTGAAGTAATTATCCTACTAATATCGGGCCTTCAATCTTCATTGATTCCTCGGAGCTAGACATAGAGCGTAGCCATAAGTATAACAGCGGGCAATAGTAATGGCTCCGGAGCACATGAACACTGCCCATTTCAATCGAAATGTCTACTTTTGAATACAGTTATATTCGAGCCCATCACAGCTAATGTCTCCGTCTGAATAGACGTTTATAACGTTATTTCTATATGTGAGTATATTCACATCCCTGAGCAAGTGCTAATCAATACCTTGAAAACACAATCACAATTCTGTGAAGATAGTTATTTGTAGATTGTGGAGCCTTAGATGTCCGACTCGACGATTAAGGAGATTGAGTGGATAATTAATGAGCACCTTAACAAAGCTGCTAATTCCGGTTCTGTCAAGAAATGGCAATCATTTAATAAGGTAGTAAGGATTCCTTCTCTCGCTTCGCTAAATGTATACATCGAGTAATTTTTTTCTCCATCATGATTTGTCGTTGTCTATCAGCTAAACTTCGCTTCTAAATGGCCGGTATTCCGAGCTTTAAGAGTTGTGCAGAAATTTTCCCATGAAAAGAAGTATATGTAGCTCAGTCTTTATTGCGATCCCTTAGGAGCTCATCTTTCCGATGTCCGTCTCTCTCATTCAAGCTCTGTGCCTTTCTGTTGCTACGTTTCTATTTATACGAACTCTAACGAAAAACTCTGGATTTAAAAATATTCCCGGCCCTCCAAGTGTATCCTGGTGGAGCGGTATGACCTCCCCTCCCCCTGAGTTAAACATGCATACTCACTGAGCTGAAGGCAACTTTTATCAGATTTTCAATAGAGAGGGCTGGGGTTTCACGATAAAATTGTGAAAAAATATGGCAGTGTCGTTAATTGACCATGCTATTTGGTGTAAGGATGCCTTGATAAACCTGACGGGTTATTATGGCTCATAGTAATTTTACTCTGACAGAGCAAGGAACTTTATGTTTCGGATCCGCTTGCTCTGCATCACATAGTAGTAAAGGATCAATATATCTATGAGGAAACGAGTACTTTTATCAAGTAAACACGCTGTATGAAAGCCCGAAAGATTATACTTAATCACTTGCTTTTCATAGGTCCAATGCGATTGTATTCGGTGTCAGCTTATTATCCACACTAGGTAAATTTATAATATGAAGATTAAATGCAGATATGGCTTAACTCGTAACCAGGCGATCACCATCGAAAGCAACGCAAAATGTTGAATCCTGTCTTTTCATTGAAGCACATGCGAGATCTTCTTCCAGTATTCATCCCTATTGCATATGAAGTAAGTTGAAAGCTATATATTCCATATATTAATAGTAAGGTTTGATACTTGATTTGATTAGTTCCGGGACGTGTTAAAACGCCAAATAGGAAATGGGCCGACAGAAATCAACATTATGAGATGGATGTCTCGTGCCGCATTAGAATATATCGGACAAGGAGGTCTTGGCTACTCTTTTGGACCTCTTGATGATGCACAGTCAAACGAATATAGCGAAGTAGCTAAAGAACTTGGGTGAGTTTCCAAACAATATCCATTATTTATAACTATATTTCTATATGTATTGACTGCATTTCAGTCCCCTGTTCTTCAAGACAAATTTACTTCGTCAATTCTTGCCCTATGTGGCAGATATTGGGTCACCTCAATTCGAAGAAAAGTCGTCGAATGGATTCCGCTTGAAATTGTTAAGGCTCCCCTTAGGATTATTGACAAATTGGATAGTGTATCACAAATGATCTTCTATGAAAAGAAGACTGCCGTTGAAACTGGGGACTCTTCTTTACAATCAAAGGCTGGAAAGGGGATGGACATAATGAGCGTCCTACGTAAGTAGGAGATTCCATTCACCAAAGGTAAACATTAAGTTTGATCTCTATAGTTCGCGCCAACATGGAGGCAGACGAGTCCGATAGACTTCCAGAGAAAGAGCTATTGGGCAGATGAAGTAAGAATACACTCGTTTTTTTTTCGGGATAAATTTTCTTAGCCCTTTGTTAAACCAGTACGTTTATCCAAGCCGGCCAAGATACGACAACACATGCCGTTTGTCGTATACTACACCAATTAGTGTTGAACCCTGATGTGCAAACTAAGCTACGGGAGGAGATAATCACCGCGAGGAAAGAAAGAAACGGATCAGACTTCGATTACGACACGTTAATGGGACTTCCCTATCTCGACGCAGTCTGCCGTGAAACTTTACGGGTGTTCCCAATTCTTCCATTCCTATCGAGAACGTGAGTTACGCTTAAGTTCTTATAAAAGCTAGTCACTTTTGACCCGCTAACTATGGACGATGTTACAGAACGCGAAAAGATATCGTTATGCCTTTAGCATTTCCGATAACTGCGACTGACGGAAAAACTGAGATAAAGGAAGTATTCATCGAAAAGGATACTAATGTAATCATCTCAATCATTGGGGCCAATCGAAGTAAAAAGATATGGGGAGAAGACGCAGAGAATGGAAACCTGAAAGGTGGTTGAAACCTCTTCCTGAAGTGTTACCAAGGCGCATCTTCCCGGTGTTTATGCTTCAATGTGAGTGATTACCGTTACCTATCTACAGAAATAACTCAACAGAGCATATAGGATGACTTTCCTTGGAGGTGGACGGGCATGCATGTAAGATGATCTACCATCTGTTATTGTGTTCAATCAAAGCTCAATGTAAAACTATAGCGGCTTCAAATTTGCGGAAATGGAGATGAGTGAGTTGTTCCCAGCTTCGTGATATAGCATGGAAAGCTGATCTGATTTTTCCTCAAGAAATAATTCTCACCGTTTTAATGGAGTCATTCATACTAGAGGAAGGCCCAAAGATTTTCTGGGCCATGGCTGGGCTAGCGAGACCAAATGTGGAAGGCAGTGACGAGTCGCAGCTTCCTATCAGGATGCGCTTGCTCCAGAAGTAGACAACTTTTTTCTGTGTTAGTTGATTTTGGAAGAAGTTCAACGTAGTACCTGCATGTATAAATAGAATTTTCTCTGAGAATTATTATATGTATGAAAACTGAAGTCTGCAATGGATCAGTTCAATGGGCTCTCAGTTACCTCAAAATTAGTACGAGTTTCCATGTACGATATGCAAAGCGTTGCCCTAGCTCCTATTTACGTATATATTGTAGTATCATTTTTGTTTCTGACAATAGCTGATACGATTTCAGCTCGAACGCGAGAGGCAGATGTAATAGTCAGAAAGCTTCTCAGTTGAGTTGTGTTAAAAGCGTATATACAGGTGGGTATACGAAAGGACGCCAGGCACTGCACATAACGAATTTTCTCAAATTCAGGCGAGAAGATATCCAAATAGCGTATGTCGCTTACGGTTCCTAGCGTCCTTCGTATACCCACCTGTATAATTTTTGTGTAATTACATAAGTATTACATAATGCTTTGGAGGTTCGCGTGATGTGTTTTTTACAGAGGTAGTCAGCATTCCGGATGGGACGCAACGAAGAACCTCCAAAAGCAAGCATGACGTCAAGATCACTCCCAAAGTCAACTATTTTCAGTGAATATATATCCGATCCTTTCGTAAATCTTACCCCTCCTCAACCACTCGTATTTCAGAGATTACGATAGGTTGTACATTTTTAGAATTGATTTCATCGTTTTTCATAGTAAAATTTGTCTTTGCATGTTTGTTTTGGTATTTCACCTACTTATACAATAGACTCGAGAGCTGATTGTACTGCTGCAGTATAATACTACTTTTCCGTATGTTACACAGGATGTAATTATCGTAGCCGGCATTGGACTCCGGGCTCCGGAAGGCCGTGAGGATTGGACCCGACTCCGCGTGAACTAATGTCCGTGACATGAAAAACGCTTACACAGAACTTCGCTGAATCTATTATATATAAAGTTGATAGCACTGGCCTGAGTTGAATAACAGTCGTTACCATGTTTGTAACCAACCCACAGGCGCAACTTATAGTTCTGATCTTACTTGCTCTTTTCCTTATATGGCGCTTCTTACTTAAAAAATCAGCCTTGAGTAATATTGCTGGACCTCCAAGTCAATCTTGGTGGAATGGTATGTTTCCAACATTAAAGAATTAATACACTCCTATCGTTTACGTATTATTGATGTGCATTAGGGAACTATCGTCAATTTCACGATAAGTTTGCATGGGATTTTCATTCCGATCTGATCAAGAAATATGGCGGTGTAGTAAAACTCAAGATGCTTCTTGGTGTATGTTATTTCGCAATTATTTGAAATCATTACTAATCTCAAATCACAATACTTAGGACGAAGCATTATATGTTGTAGATCCTCTCGCACTTCATCATATAGTAGTGAAAGATCAATATGTTTACGAGGAAACAAGCATGTTCATATCGTAAGTAGTATTGCAATTCTTACTACCGACTTGGATATCAGAACTATGAGAGTTAACATGATCATGTGGAACAGAACGAACGCTCTCTTAGGAGTTAGTCTCCTTTCGACTCTAGGTATGTCAGGGGACCCAAATGCTTACCATTTCTCCACTGACTATTCTTTTCTCTAACGTTGTCTTGACTAAATTAGGGGAACATCATAGGAAGCAACGAAAAATGCTAAACCCTGTATTTTCACTCAAACATATGCGCGACCTCGTCCCAATTTTCTACCCGATTGGGTACGAAGTGAGTGAACGAGTTTAAAGCCTAGCTTTACGGAAATAGTCACTAGATATGAAAACTGATCATACATTTTTGTACTTTAGCTTCGAGACTATCTTTTAAGGATAATCAAAAATGGTCAGACTGAAATCGATATTTTGCAAGTTCTTCATCGCGCAGCTTTGGAATTCATCGGAAGAGGAGGTTTGGATACTCGTTTGGCCCTCTTGAAGATAAAAGTGCGAATGACTATAGCAGTACTATAAAGAGACTAGGGTATGATTACTCTCAATATTTTCTCTTTTTATATTTGATACTCATTGATATCTCACTCGCATGTAAAGACCCGCTCTCATTAAGACAAGCATGTATCGGCAATTGTTTCTCAAGATAGGACGTATACAAAATCCTGTTGTTGTCAAGAAATTAGCGGATTGGTTGCCATTTAAGGACACTAGGGAGATAGCTAATGTGATCGATACACTCGGTGAAATATCGAGAAAAATCTTCGATGAGAAGAAGCTCGCGTTTGAGAAGGAAATTGCTGAGGAGGAAAAGAATTTAGGAATTCAGTCTGGGAAAGGGAAGGATATCATGAGTGTTTTGCGTGAGTAAGATAAATGGAATTAGTTTTTGTGTTACTAACCGTACACTACGTGTATCCCGTAAACATATTCAGTGAGGGCCAACAGTAATGCAAAAGAAAGCGACCGGCTTCCTGAAGAGGAGCTTTTCGGTCAGATGAAGTAAGTACTACTTTAACCATCCTTCCGTATATAATCTGCGGTATCTTTGGTTTACATATACAAATTAGTTCTTTCATTATGGCCGGGCAAGACACAACATCCCGAGCCATGTCCCGAATATTGCATGTACTATCTCTCAATCCGGATGCACAAACAAAGCTTCGGGAAGAGATTATGAAGGCTCGTCAAGATTGGGATGGCAGGGACTTGGACTACGACACATTAATGGGTCTCCCATACCTCGATGCTGTCTGCCGTGAGACATTGCGTGTATATCCGTGGTGAACTATCTAGCTCGCACGTACGTATACATTCACTCTGATTATATTAGTATATCCTCTATAACCCCTCTTCGCCTCTTCAACCCCTTCTCTTCTAAAACTCCCCTCTCCGGAAGTAAATACTTATTATTGCCTATGTTATTACAGCGCTCGTAAAGATATCATACTCCCACTCGCATGGCCTATTATTGGTGCGGATGGGAAAACAGAGATTAAGGAGATACCAGTACCGAAGAATACAGAAATTTTTATTTCGGTTATCCAGGCCAACCGTCACAAAAAGATTTGGGGAGAGGACGCGGAGGAGTGGAAACCTGAACGATGGCTGAAACCACTTCCCAAAGTGTCTCGGATGCGCATCTTCCAGGGGTGTACTCTTCAATGTAAATAAATGCTTTGACGATGTATAAATATACTTTCATATGCTGACATATTACTTTCCATAGGATGTCATTCCTTGGTGGGGGACGTGCTTGTATGTAAGTGAAGCTGAATTTTACAATACTATAGTCTTATGTTTTACGCTTACGTACTAATCATCAACTCTTCTTTCTTTCTCAGTGGATTCAAATTTGCAGAATTGGAAATAAGTAAGTAAATCGAGTTTACCCCCTGTCTGAACTCTCTGCTTATTCTTCTTTTCACTTCTATCCTATATCTTCGCTGCTCCAAATCTATATCTTCCCCATGAAAACACAGAACTTGTTCTTTTCCTTCTTCTAGAAAAACTCGCGGTTAGTCCAGGGCCTGAAATACACTGGATCATGGCAGGAAGTACTAGACCAACAGTACTCGGACAGGATAATAAAATCCAGCTACCTTTGAGATTCAGTCTTGTATCTGCTTAGTATATAAAACTTGGCTATGTATTTTTTACGGACATAATAGCTCTGATGCTGGAATACAGTAAAGAAGTATAGCCACAAATGAGAATGAGATAAATATGTGTCAATAATCGAAAGAGGAGAGTGTTTAGTAATGAATTTATTACACAATTCATATGATGTAAGGACTAAACTTATTTTTGGTGATTTCACGCGTACTTTATCCTTGAACTGTATTGATCGGCCTCAAGCTTGTGAAGTGGAAACCAAATTTATTGTCTATTGTAGAGATAACAGTGTAACATGGTCCTGTTCTTCTCCTCTACAGGTAGGGTGTGCTTTCCTTAGCCAGTTGTCAGTGCTTGAAACAAATAGACTGATTAACATGAGGTTTATAGCTGTAGACCCTCCAGTCACGATCTACATGGGGAAAGATAAACACGAAAGTAAGAATCTCTTATAAAATATATCCGGGAATGTTTCCCTATAGTACACATACGTATACGTATATATTCTTACCCAATGCGAAATATGTAGATGAAGACTTGATCAAATATGCTTGGCCACAGGACGTATGGTTTCATGTTGACAAACTTTCCTCCGCGCATGTCTACGTCCGACTTCCGGATTCGATACCAGATTGGACAAGTATTCCGGAGAAGGTGCTGACTGACTGCGCTCAGCTCGTCAAAGCTAATTCTATTGAAGGTCGGTGGTATACGTGATATGATGATGTATAACACAGATGTTACTTCATCTGTTTGATTAGTATACTAGTTTGTAAGTATTGGCGTACTGATTTAAATTTGTTGTTATGTAGGTAATAAGAAAGATAATTTGACTATTATCTATACACCTGCAAGTAATCTCAAGGTGAGTGCAACTTATCAGTATAGTTATCGATTAAAGTTTGTAAAAAAAAACAGTTGCTAGTATTCAAGAACTTGAACTTGTGTCTGGTTTTTCTCTACTTGCGTATTTCTCTGGTGTGCTAATATATATCTTTCTATGATCTTAGAAAACGGGGGATATGGCAGTTGGTCAAGTATCCTTCAAAAACGACAAACTAGTAGGTCCTATATCTCCTAAACCACGTTATAATAGAATTCAATATACCCATAAATCTTGTAGGTAAAAAGAAGTAAGTAATAATTACTTTGAAGTCGGTCTATGAAAGCGAGGACTAAGTGAGATCGATCAAAACAGTTCACGTCCCAAAACGTGAGAACCCGATAGTGAATAGGCTTAACAAGACAAAAGTCGAACGAGAAGTTGATCACGAACAAGAGCGTGTCGATAGGATAAAGAAAGAGAAGGCAGAAAGTAGGATAAGGTTAGCTCACCAGGCAAGTGTCTATCTACCTGATCTTGTAAACCAAAGCCAAAAATGGATGGTCTGATCTGAGTTATCACTTGTACGATTTTCTAACTTGATTTCTCCTTGGTTTATGCAGAGGAAAGAGGAGGAGGAGCTAGCAAAGCAAAGAGCAGAAGATAAAGCTGCACGGGATTATGCGCTACTGGATGCTGTGGATCCAGACGAAGAGCCGGAGCAGCAGAAGAGCGTACAAGAGATGATGGACGATTTTATGTAGTGATCGTAGGAAGATACACTGAAGTAAGCTGTAATAAGCGAAGGCAGGCATACATCACGATCTATGTCGATTTATTTGTTTCCAATTTAATTGTAACATGTCTTGATGTCAAGAAGATTCTAGCGTGATGGTAGTGAATCTCTGTTGTTCTCTTTTTGTAATTAGTGTTAGTAATAGATAACAGACTTGGATAGTGATGTATACTCCGTTATGGCCAATGCATATGGTGACATTGCAAATGCTTTCGTCATGTCCCTCTTACCAAGACTCGAGATGTCCATAGCAATATCCAGGCCATTCTCACTATTTAAGTCTATAGATCATTACTACCATCTACGTCAATTGATTCATCCTATAAAAGCAACAAATGTCGATATCCTCGTTTGACTTTTCCTCTTGGCCACCGACATTTACGAATGACCAACTCGCTGAACTCACTCGGCTAGCGACGACCTACGCGCTCGCACATGGTCTGCTTTACCTCCCCGTTAACTCTAATCCACCACCAGCACCAACGTCCGCCATCCATGCTCCTATCGCGCTCGTCCCAGCCCGTTCCCCAGAGCGTTGTTTAACGAAGTGAAGCGACTTCAACGCATATATAACGTGTTATATGCGCGTATCGCGTTAGATATCGATTTTCTCGATGAAGTCATGGGTGAAGGTGGGGGTGTCGCGGACGTTGATGACTTTACGCGACAGCTTTGGCGTATTTGGAAGAGCCTGAGAGATGAAGGTCTAACTGAAGTACGTTTTTCTTACCCCCGCCTATTTCTATTGATAGCTGCGGTTCTTTCTGTGGAGTGGAGAGTCATATTGAAGCTAATAGCGCATAGACTACACATCTTGGTATATTCCGCTCGGACTATTTATTGCACGCTCCTAGCTCAGAAGAGCCTATCTCTCTAAAACAAGTAGAGTTCAATACAATATCCTCTTCATTTGGCGCTCTGTCCGAACGTGCTGCAGCTCTGCATAGGTATGAATCCACTTTTTTACCTTACGAATTTGCTCCCGTTTTAACATTCCTATACTCTCGTATACTATCTTCTTCAGATATCTGCTCGCTGCGACAAAGTATTATGGAACCTCTCCCTTGTTACAGAGCAACAACTTGCCAGAAAACAAAACAACTTCAACTATTGCAGAAGCATTAGCGTCCGCACATCACAAATACGGTGTTAAAGAGTGACTATATAACACCCTCCCCCATCCCTTACATCGAAGAACGATCTAACTTTTAGATCAGTGCATATATTCTTTTCGTTGTACAACCGAACGAACGTAACGTGTTTGACCAGCGGTGGATTGAATATGAGCTTCTAGAACGGTGAGCAGATACAAATTTACTCATATACTGACTATAACTGGGTTCATCGTTATTTTTTTGCCTTATTATTCAGATATTCAATTAAAGTCATTCGACAAACACTTTCTGAGTTGTCCTCGTCAGCCACTGTACACACCTCCGATCGAACACTAACGATATCTACACCTACTACTTCTTCTACTACTACAATCAGTAAAGGCAACGAACGGGGAATAGAAATTGCGGTTGTCTATTACCGTGCAGGTTACACTCCAACAGACTACCCAGAGCCTTCGTACTACGAGACGCGAAAAAAATTATCTCGGTCAAGAGCTATCAACTGCCCTACACTCGCGCTCCAATTAGCAGGGGGGAAGAAAATCCAACAAGTACTGACTCGTCCAGGGGTACTTGAACGGTTCCTTTAGGAAATAACTTCGGACCGGAAACTTACACAGAAGCAGATATCAATGCTATCCGTTCTAGTTGGGTCTCTATGTGGGGATTGGACGAACCAGGCGGAGTTGAGAAAGCGCTTGAGCAGTCGTCACCGTCGGCCGAATCACACACTGGCGGACTCGTCCTGAAACCTCAGAGAGAAGGAGGGGGGAATAATGTGTATAAAGAGGATATTCCACCCTTTCTTGAGAAGTTGCCTGTTGAGGAGCGAGCGGCTTGGATTGCGATGGCGCTTATACAACCCCCGGAGCATACGGGTGGATACCTTGTACGAGCTGGGTCGGGAAGCAGTACAGGAGTTGGTGAGAAAGAGGAGACAAAGAAGCCTGTGGATGTGATCAGCGAGCTTGGTGTGTTTGGATGGGCTTTGTTCTCGGATGGACATAAAGGACAGAAGGTGGAAGAACGAGAGGGTGGATGGCTTGTTCGTACGAAAGGGAAGGAAAGTAATGAAGGAGGAGTTGCCGTCGGATTCTCAGTTCTTGATTCAGTCCTTTTAGTGGACTAGTTTTGTTGTGTATTACCGTTTCCTTTGAACATACATGGGGGCCAGGATAGAAGTCTGTCATTTTCTTATGTAGATGCTGTCAGGCTACTCGAGCTATGAAGCAGAGTACACATTGCTCATTAAACTCTGTTATTACTATCAGCTTGTTCTGGCTCTGTCGTGTTGACTTGGGGAGAAATAGCCCATTATAATTGGGTCTATAGTGAGAGCTTTATCACTCAATGTTTATCTGATGTAGAAGTAAAAGAAAGATGTGGGTGTGCAATGGGGTCAATTGATATTCTTTACTTGCGTGCTGATAATAGTATACATTGTGAGATAGATTCAAATACAAGCAGTTAGGAATTAGAACTATATGATTGCCCTATTCTTCTATATCTTCCGCGAGAAGGCTAGTAGTCGACCAGATCCATACCCTGACCTCATAACTTAAGCTCCCAACTAACACCACATCCACACCCACTATTCTTTGCTTGAGGGTTATCTGACACACGGAAAGTACTTCCTATGAGTTCTGTGACATAGTCTACAGTCGACCCTTTAAGGAGTGGGAGAGATACAGCGTCTATGACGACATCTGATGGCTTGAGAAGAGGATGAGAGAATACACTAAAGAGGTCAGAATTCATGATCAATAAAAACGGAACGAATTTATCGGTGAGATATATAGACATAAGGGAAGAACGTACTAGTCATCAGGCTGACGCTCAGATGTTAGATCTAGTTTGTATTGATATCCATGACAGCCCCCCGAGTCAACACTAACTCGTAATGCAACATTTGGGTCGTTCTCTCGGGTTGCAATTCGACGTAGTTGCTACTCATTCACATAACCAGTGAGGGTATGAAGAAACCAAAGCCAATTGTAAGAATGATCAGTTCCATATCAATATTATGTATATACGTTCGTTGCGTTGATTTGAGTGCCAGGGTCGAAGAATTGTATATTTTGGATTTATATATTTATCACCAATTAATGTTAGAGAGAGAGCCAAGATGATTTAGTGTACACTCACCTCAGCAGCCGTTCTGTGAGTATGAGCTTGCATTCTGCTGAAGGGAGGACTTCTGCATCTAACTCTGCGTCATCGATATCCTCCTGAGTGGGCGCTCTGACAAGCTCAGCCATTTGTGAATCGGGTCTCCTCAAAGCCCCTGCTAACGAAGAATTAGTTGGTGACGAGAGAGATGCGGGGGAGGAAAGTATTGAAGACGAGGACGAGGCTGACGAAGTTGAGGGTAAAGAGGAAGAGGAAGCAGCAGAAGTAACTATCGTTGCACATAATGGGCGAGAGGTGTAGAGAAGTCGTTGTCGACATGAAGCGGAAGCATCGCCTAGACCTAATAAAGACCTTCGGCATATAGTTTGTGATGTATGTGGCGCAAAGAATAGTGGGCGTAAAGAGTGGTGTTGAAGACGAGCCGCCGCTGCTACCTTCGACATCGCTCACAGTCCAGGTTTTATGAAGTTAGGTATCCTGAGAGAGAATATAATGACCAAGTTGCTCCAGATATCTGATTAGTAATACACTACATAGTAATCAACTTTACGTAAGTCAGCACGCGCATACACGGTTTAAAAGTTAATTTGACTCGATCTCTGTGAGTCTATCCTATACCATTGGCCGACAGAAACAATGTTCAATCTCTCAATATCACCAACGAGTGATCCTTTCCCATTTGCGGCTCTAGTACTGTCTCACTTTCTCAACTCCTCTTCTCACAGCCCTATTGTTCAGATCTCGTTCGAAACTGCCCTAGGCGGAGAAACTGTCCTAACGCGTACGGCCGATGGTACTCACATTGTTGAGGGTGAATCAATTGTCAGGACATTAGCAGCCGCTGCTACTTCTACTGGAGCTGCGAGCTGCAGTACTCAGGTAATCGGGTTTTGCAAATCTCAACTTTCGCTATGCTTGATATACTCGAGAAGCAAAATGCTGATTGTGAATTGGCCTTAGGGAGAAGCGCTCATCGCTCTTGCCAAAGCTCTTCCGACAACAAAAGATTTTGCAGCTGTTACATCTGCTCTTGACGCTCTTGATGATCGCCTTGCCTTGCGAACCTTCTTGGATGGACATGATTTAAGTGTTGTTGACTGGCTGGTGTACGGGTCAATAAAAGGTTACTTGTTAATATATCCAAAGCAATTCAGAGAATTGACTGAACAATGAAATAGGCTCGTTAAAGCCATTGGGTATTATGAAGGGCGGAAAACATCCACATCTTCTACGATGGTTTTCATATATAGAATCTCTTTCTTCAACTCAAACCGCACTAGCAGAACTTGCTGAAGCTAAGTCTCGTGGTGTGAGTCAGATCAGCTTCATCAAAATGATCGAATTAAATCAAATCTCTATCTACTGTAGGCTAAAGCCGAGAAAGGAAAGGCTGCCTCTTCGTTCGCTCTTGGGCTGGAGCATGCAGAGCAGGGTAAAGTTGTCACTCGTTTCCCCCCTGAACCTTCTGGTTATCTTCATATCGGCCATCTTAAGGCTGCCATTCTCAACCAGTACTTTGCCGAAATGTATAAGGGTAAACTTCTTATCAGATTCGACGATACAAATCCTAGTAAGGAAAAAGAAGAATTTGAAGACTCAATCATGGAAGATCTAGAAGTACTAGGAATCAAAGGCCCAGTTAGCCACACTAGTGATTACTTTAATGAACTCTATGAATACGCTATCACAATGATAAAGGAGGGTAAGGCATATGTTGACGATACAGACCGTGAGACTGTAAGTTAGAATTTTCTTACTATGATAATTTTGGTGAACTTTAAAATTGTATGTACAGATGCAAAAAGAGAGAATGGACGGCATAGAGTCTCGATGCCGGAACCTCTCCGTTGAAGAGAATCTTACTCGCTTCGGATGGATGAAGGAGGGAACTGAGAAAGGTTTGAAATGCTGCTTACGAGCAAAGATCAGTTTCACCGATCCAAATAAGGCGATGCGCGATCCGGTCATTTACCGTTGTAATCCCTTACCGCATCACAGGACTGGGTATATAGTGATTCTCATTTTAAACTTCTTGACCGAAATTAACGTGAAAATTCTTGTAGGGATAAATGGAAAATATATCCTACATACGATTTCGCATGTCCTATTATCGATTCTTACGAAGGTGTTACCCATGCCCTACGTACAAATGAATACCGCGACAGAAATCCTCAGTATCAATGGATGCTTTCCGCTCTAAACCTTCGCAAGGTCCATATATGGGATTTCAGTCGAGTAAACTTTGTGTATACCTTCCTATCAAAGCGTAAACTTCGGGATTGCCTTGAGCTAGGTTTGGCCAGGGGATGGGATGATCCACGGTTCCCAACTTTCAGAGGCATGAGGAGGAGAGGTATGACTGTAGAGGCATTACGGCAATTCATGCTTTCTCAGGGGCCAAGTCAGAACCAGGTACTACTTGAGTGGGACTCAATCTGGACTATCAACAAGAAGATAATTGACCCAATCGCTCCGAGATTTACGGCTATTGCAGCTCAGAGATTGTAAGTGGTTTCTATCTCTCATCATGCACAATTTTGACAAGGAATTGGATGATACGCACCTATAGAGTTGAAGTAACTGTAAAGGGTGGACCCTCTACTCCTGAAGTGAAGACTCTTCCACGACATAAAAAGAACCCTGATGTCGGCACAAAGCAGACTGTCTTCTCGGATACTATCCTAGTTGAACAAGAAGATGCTAAGTCATTTACTGAAGGAGAAGAGGTAAGAACGGTGCAACACAAGATGCATGTACAAAAAAATGCTTATTACATACAATACAATTATATAGATCACCCTCATGGACTGGGGCAATGCAATCATCAGAAATATCACTCGAACAGCAACTGGAGAAGTGTCACATATCGACGTTGAGCTTCATCTAGCTGGGGACTTCAAGTCGACGGAGAAGAAGATAACCTGGCTCGCAAAAGCTACTCCCTCACATCAGCTAGTCAAAACTACTCTTCTGGATTATGACTACCTCGTAACGAAACGAAAGCTTGAGAAGGATGATACGGTTCAAGCTGTGGCTACTCCGCAAACTGAGTTCATAGCCGAAGCGCTCGCGGATGCAAATATTCTCTCGTTGTCACCTGGAGATATCATCCAGTTTGAAAGGAAGGGTTACTTCAGGCTTGATAAAATTGAGAAAGATGGAGAGGATGGAAAAAGATTGGTGTTTATCAGGATTCCAGATGGAAGAGCAGCGGGTATTGCGCTAAAATCAGGGGGAGCAAACACTATTGCCCCTGATGTAAAGAAAACTGATGCGCTGCACGATGAGAGTATCAAGATGTACAAAGTGGATCCTGTGGCGAACGTGGGTCAGGTGAAGGCAGATACAAAAATGTATGAAGTGAACAGTGTGTATGAAGATTGAGAAAATTGAGATGTAGATACGTAAACACACAATCAATATTTGAATAATTCTGAGCGAGATTCTAAGATGGCAGTGGAACGTTTACACATCATCTACTGAGTAAGAGTGCAGACAAATTGTCATTGATGGACGCGTCCGTATCCGAAAACCTTTGTGGCTCTGGACCTCTTTGATTGTGTTAGGTTGAAGTTAATGTCCCCATCCACTTCCCGTCCATCCTACTGTACATGTATATGTACATGTACATCAAATATTGATGACTTATATCACTGTACGTGTTACTTTCCTAATTGGTAGCAAATAGATTAAAGTTGGAACTTATCTATCATCGTACAGACAATACTCACAAAGAACGGTATGCCTTACCACCCCCTTGTAATCTTCGAGATCATCAAGAAAATTAAGAGGCCTTATTTATTCAAGCTCGATGTATGTTGTTTCATGTCCTCTCCACTATAAGTATGCACAAATATGTGTTTGGTATTCTCGCGTTTATCTTCTTCATCTCCCCCGTCAGTACACACACAGAAGACAAGACGAGAGTCTTCCACTTGTCATACCATACAGCTCCAATTACTTCTTTAGTGATATCCACTTTGGTTTCCCTGTTTATCGATACCTAGCTCGTTTTCAGCAGAGACGTCTCATCGCTACGACTGTCATAGTCGCGAGAGAGATGGATTTTTAGTTGTTCTTCAAATAGTAAGTTCTGATGAAACCATGTTGATTGAGGAATAATATTCTGGTTTTGAAGCCGGACTTAAGTCACGGAAGTATTTATTGACACGAGCTACCACGATCAAATACATTCACCTCACCAGTCTCGATTCAATGCACTTTATTTTGCATTGAAAATTAGCAGTTATATACGCCGTGTAATGTAATAAAAGTAATGTATATGTAGTAGGCATATCTAGTTGCAGGAGGTGAATTCGATATTTATATGTTAATCACTCTTTCCTAAATCGGACACGTGCGTAACAGACATTTGCGTGTCGCACTCCCTTCAATCCTACGATGAGCAAAGTTTGAAGACTTGAAAAGTTGCATGCACGAAGGCCAATTCGATGACTAGTAGTCATAACGGAACCTCTTCATTTTACTTACGTAGCAGGCTGCGGAACTACGAATGACACAGTTGGTTCTGAAGACAAGCTGGGTCTCATCAGACAGGGAAAACGAAGTGGATATGATTGATGAATCAAGAAAGGCACTGGATGTCATAATGGACGATGAACTGTCTGATGAGCCAGAACTGCTGGAGCTGTATAGCCTGACAGGTAGAAGACTCTCGTCTTGTCTTCCGAGAGTGTACTGGTGGAGGGATATAAAGGGAGGGCCAACAAGATCACGGGCAGGAATGTTTTTTTCAACTCGCAATGATGAAGGCACAATTCAACGTATGATTGTACTTGAACAACTGTCTCCTATCTATCTTCTTGATGATCTCGAAGACTACAAGGAGGCTATCAGGCATATCGTTCTTGGTAAGCATGTCTGTATACTAATTACGTTCTCATTTTAACCCAACACAGGTATACATTTCCTTTCTATCAGCGAGCAGAAAATAATGCACAGAGATATAAGTCGTCAAAACTTGATGTACCGACGAGTGAATGGAAAAGTAAATGGAGTATTGATCGATTTCGACCTCGCAACAACAAGGAATTCTATGTTGAAGAACCACAAAGGTGTTAGGACAGGAACGCGTCCATTCATGGCAATCAGTCTGCATCTTGGTAAAGGTCAGAATGAGATCCCAGAACATAGAGAACGATTTGATCTTGAATCTATTTTCTATGTGATGTATTGGGATGCGCAATTCTTTGATAAAGGAAAAAAGGTTGTGCTACCGGAGTCCTTGGCTCAGAATGAATATGATAAATGGGTCAACAATGACGATGTGTCTGCGGTATCAGAGAAGAAAACCGTTCTTTCAGAGGCTAACCCAGACATAACTGCGTTTTTCTGGCCTCTCTACGAGTCATGGTCACTACCACTGGCTAGACTATTTCACGCTGGCTACGGCAAGCTGAGCGAGTTGCGGATTGACCTTCTTGTAGAGAGAAAGAAAAAGGGAAAAAAGTTACTTAATGATTGGGAGATTGAAGGATTTGACTATGACACATTAGGTGGAGCCGTGACATTTGAGAAAATTTGGGATATTATAAGGGTTTAGGGTCATTTTTCTTGTCTTCTTCGTTTTGACTGATGATTTTATTTATCACTATGAATTATTATTATCGATGACTTGAAGTTTCGCGCGTGAAACGGGGTGGGACACAACAACGAAGAAAATGAAGAGGTTCTATCCCATTAAAAAGTCATTTGAATATTTTCGTACAAGCAGCTTTTCAGGACCTACTTCTCGCATTGTTAAGGAGGAAAAGCGCGACACACAGATAATTTACACGTATCCGAGTCTAGAATTTCTAATCAGATCCATCAAGTGGATCTCAATTCGCACCACCGCCTGCGACTAATTATATAATAGTTTGTATACTGCTTGTGTCACTTATCACGATGAATTAATCTCATGTTTTCCAACGTTAAATACAATGCAATTAGCGAGGAGTAGTGAGTGAAGTGTACTTGATCGTGGCAACTTGTGACAATAGATACATTTGTGACTCCAGTCCTATTAGGATTGTTAACTGAACATACTTTGTTGAAGATTCCTCATTTAACACATCTCGATTCGATATTGTCCTTTGAAGAACAGCAAGATGTGCATCTACCTCATGGTTATGGCAAGATAGACATTCCAGATACGAAGACGAGTCAGAAAGGGAAAGTGGGGTGGATATGATTGAAGAAGCAAGGAAAGCACTGGATGGCATGTTGGGAAATAAAGTACCTGTCGTATCAATATTATTTTTGAAATGTAAGGTCTGTTGGGTGGGACTCTCTCGTCTTGTCTTCCGAATATGAGCTAGTGAAGGGAGACACAGGAATTCATAGCAAGATCACAGTCAGCTCTATTTTGAAAAACTTGTGGGTCGTCAAAGTTTGATGATCCGTAGAGTGAGTGGGGAAGTGAATGGAATATCGACTAACTTCAATCTCGCATCGTCAAAGAATTATATTCTAAAGAGCCACAGGGGTACTCGAGCGGGAGGGAAAGCGGCCAGTTCGTGGCAATTAGTCCATATCTTGATAGTGGGTATTGGTTGAAACCCAGGACACAGAGAGTTTCGAACTCAAAACTGGTTTCTATGTGATATTTGGGATGCATGATTTTTCGACAAGGAGAAACATTAGCGCCAGAGATGAAGCCATAAGGAGTAGAGAAAATGTTTCAAGAGTGGATTAGAAATAATGACCAGTGCTCAATAGGAGCAATGTTCTGCACGATAATTTAACCCTGACATGACTGCACTTTTCATTTCTCTCTAGGACGCATAGCTGTACCCATTGGACCGTGTCATTAACACTTGCTACACCAAACAAAGGGGCAACCTCAGAAAGAAAGGCAGGATCAATATGGACTGAGAGATAGAAGGATTCAACCATATAATGGCCCAATTCAAAATGTCTGAGGGGGATGGGTCCTAATAAAGTAATGGATGCTTCATGCTTATATGTTATCAAATAGTGAATCTTTGTTTATTCAAATCGAGTAATATGTACTATGTAAATGCACAATCTTCGTTGTTGTATCCCACCCCGTTTCACGCGCGAAACTTCAAGTCATCGATAATAATAATTCATAGTGATAAATAAAATCATCAGTCAAAACGAAGAAGACAAGAAAAATGACCCTAAACCCTTATAATATCCCAAATTTTCTCAAATGTCACGGCTCCACCTAATGTGTCATAGTCAAATCCTTCAATCTCCCAATCATTAAGTAACTTTTTTCCCTTTTTCTTTCTCTCTACAAGAAGGTCAATCCGCAACTCGCTCAGCTTGCCGTAGCCAGCGTGAAATAGTCTAGCCAGTGGTAGTGACCATGACTCGTAGAGAGGCCAGAAAAACGCAGTTATGTCTGGGTTAGCCTCTGAAAGAACGGTTTTCTTCTCTGATACCGCAGACACATCGTCATTGTTGACCCATTTATCATATTCATTCTGAGCCAAGGACTCCGGTAGCACAACCTTTTTTCCTTTATCAAAGAATTGCGCATCCCAATACATCACATAGAAAATAGATTCAAGATCAAATCGTTCTCTATGTTCTGGGATCTCATTCTGACCTTTACCAAGATGCAGACTGATTGCCATGAATGGACGCGTTCCTGTCCTAACACCTTTGTGGTTCTTCAACATAGAATTCCTTGTTGTTGCGAGGTCGAAATCGATCAATACTCCATTTACTTTTCCATTCACTCGTCGGTACATCAAGTTTTGACGACTTATATCTCTGTGCATTATTTTCTGCTCGCTGATAGAAAGGAAATGGATCCCTAGGAAAAAGTTAGAACAAAAGGTCTGATCCATAGTATAGTAGTGAGACGAACCTTTGACTACATGTCTCATCGCTTCCTTGTAATCTTCAAGTTCGTCGAGCAAGTATATCGGATGCAGTAGCTCCGATACAAGTACACGGTTAATCTCATACCCATCCGTCTCAAGGAGTTTTTTGAATCTCCCTCGCGGCCCCGAACTAGATTTGAGGTTCACTACATCTTGTCCGTAAAGTACTCTCGGCAGACATTGCACCAGACTACTAGTCTCTTGACCAATCCGGTAGTATTCCAGTTGCTCCTTTGTCAGATTGTTCGTCACTTTAGTCAGCGCCTTCTCCGCATCAGCTATGATTGCGTACTCCTTTTCGCGGTCATCCGAGATCCAACTTGATTTGAGAACAAGCGGCGTCCACTTCTCTTTTCTCCCTTCAAAAATTAAGTTACTCTTATCTCCAAGTACCTTGCCTAGGTCATCCCCATTAAGCGTCACTAATAAGGCTCTTGTAGCTCGAGTACGAAGGGCAACAAGTAGAGGAGGATTCAACTGTCCATGTACATTAGCGATTACACCATTATCACCCAGGCGCTCTTCTCTAAGTTTGAATGTGTAAGACGTCTTTGGGAACTTCTTATTGAACGAATCACGATCTTGGAGGGTTCTGATGGTGCCATGGTCTTGTTTAATGTATGGTATTAAGCTCTTCTTTGCTTTTGACACTTGGGGTTTGTTATATTTGTAAATCTCAGATGACCGCGAGGACCAAAACTCGATTTTGTCCTTTTTCTCTGGGGGTTTGTCGGGGTAAATCGTGTTGCCTTCCCCCAGTTGTCGTTTGAACTCTGCTTTAGCGTTTTTTACCCACTCATCCGTGAGTAAATCATCAAAGTCGTGAATAGAGCGGTTTGAAGGCTCATAAACGAAATCTTCGACAAAGAACCGCCTTTCCAGGTACGATTCGTTCATCAGAATTACCATTAAAATAAAGTCCTTCAGCTGACCATCCGGCCCAAAATTGATAACGGGAGAGTATACGGATCCCGCCCTGTCGTGGTACGATAACCACAACTCTGTGCCCCTCACTAGTGGGGAGAAGACAAACTTCCTGTTGGGGGCTAGATTCATGCAGGCGCGAGCGTATTTACCCGATTGTTGAGCTAACAGGGGAGGAATGCCTAGTGCGTTCAGATCTGTATCGCCTACTTTTTGCTTCTTTGCTTCTCGGCCTACATCTTGCCCTGAGGACGCCCGTTTTCCACGTCCGGAGATTACAGCTTCACCTGAGATGTCGGTTCTAGAGATGGTCGCGACGTATTCTGGGATGTCTCAGACGTATTCTGGAGCGTCTCAGACGTATTCTGGGGCGTCTCAGACGTATTCTGAGACGTCTTCATCTCCACACAGAATAGAATGTCCTGCCACTCCCAACCCCTTTCGGATTTCTCACTCATCGCTTTAAACTTCTCGAGGCAGTCCTGCCAGAGAACACATAGTTGATTTAGCGCCCGAGCATCGAAATTGACTTCCTCCCGGAGAGATTCCACCAGTTCTATAAACGTTCTACTAAACGGTCCCATTTTCCTTGCACCAATTCCGCGATGTTTGTCCGAGAGACCTTACGGGCGTCATAGGCAGCAATCCTATCTGTAGTAAAAAAATCGCTTCCAGTTTCCAAGGCCACCAAGTCTGGCTTCAAGGGAGAAGAAGGGTCGATACCTCCATCGAGATTGCGTAGATCATTCGTAAAGAGGTAGAATGCTGGCCTTTCCGACGTTAACTTGGAGATTGTGTTAACTAGTTTGCAGAACGGTGTATATCCCCGAGCCTCGCTCTCTGACACGCCCTCGATGTACTCGGTACGTAGGTCAACGATAGTTTGATTTTCTGACAATGACAACGCCTTCAGTTTTGTCTGCTCTTCCACCTGACCGGTTGGACTGAGCATCGCTAAAAACTGTTCAAATTCCTCGAGTTTCATGTTCGGAGACAAGTCATCATCTGCCCTCTCGTTAAGGATGGTGACCATGGATTTTGGTGTTATATCTTGGCTACTGCATCTCTGCCCTGAGCTGAGTGACGACTTGCTATTAGCTAGAGAGTAGGGGGTTACCACCCGCGAACTAGAGCGTACTGGATGAGACATGCGTTTAGAGACTTGTAGTGTATTTGAGTGAGATGGGGAAACTCTCTGAGAAGCTGACACATTAAATACTTCTCAAGAAGTATTACGTCCGCGATAGGAGCCTTGTGATTTACTGAGTTCAATAATACGCACCATAATCCACTCGAACCCAAACAGTCACCCTATTGCACAGGAGAAAAATAAGGGGCTGATATCAGACCCCTTCAATTCTGAGTGGCGTAAACTGGCATAGAAACGATATCCCGATCCAAGATCTAGGTATAAGAGCGTCTTTAAACTTTTTTATTTTTTTGCAAGGAACCCTAGTCTTGTTTCCACATGTACGCTAGCGAATCTGTAATTGACAGATACGTTCAGCTCTAGAGTTTGAAGCAGGATCCATAGAGTTTCGGGCTAATATCGGTTCCATACCATTAGTTCTTCAGAATATTATAAGTTGTGTTAGCTCTACTATGATCCATATGCGTATCTGTTTTGTCCTCTCTATCTCAAAAAAAATAGTTAGTTTCCGCCTTATAATTCCAGGGGTTTCGTACAGATGACGACTATAGATGCGTCGCACTAACGTAGAACCGAGATCTAATCCCCCAAGTAGTTTCACATATGCTATCGCATGCGGAGTACCCTGGAGGCAAAACAGAGATTGATGGAAGACTGTTTGGTAATATAAAACAAAAAGACCTTGTGCCGTATTTGATATACTATCGGTCTCCAGGGTGGGTCTTCATTTGGCGCTTTGGGTATTGTACCGTTTCCAGTTTCAGAAGCTTTCACGAATGCTGGGGTTGTATTATGATGTTATGTTGCGTAAAAGAAGACGTTCAATAGGGACCGCCAGTTTGGCGAAATTTAGGGCCGGGTCGGATCCGACAAACTTTATTATTAGTAACTTACATCTGGAACTATGGACGTTACCTGGAAGGTTATACTAGGAATAGTACCAAACAAGAAGTCATACTTGATAGATTATGTATTATAGACTGTCCTCAAGAGTAGGATAACTCGGACCACTTAGGTATATTGTATACCCAGTTCTCTCGAAAAACAATAAAACAGGTGGCGAGAAGTCATCCTATGCGCGCCTATCAACAAATATTATGAAACGCCTTATTTGGAGAAGCAGTCGTTGTGCTTCTAGCACTCCAGTACCCTAAACACATATCTACATTATGCTATCAGAGCTCGGAGGAGATAGATAATCATATATTGATTGATATGCTAACAGGAGGCGCTTTATGCTCCTACTATTGTCCTACACCCAACGTCCGAGCCCCGCCGATTATCAGATTTTATATTGAGCATGAGAAAGAAAAGAAGGAGACAGGAATAGAGAAAATTGGAGTTGTAGGATGTAAAGTGACTGAATTTGTTATGTTCGCTTTTTATTGATCAGTCCTATGTGCTCTCCTTCAGGTAAGAAATTATCAAATCATAATATGGCGACCATGAACAATAAGATGTCGTATCTGAAATGTATGGTGGATAAATCAAATTGATTACGACTACTGACGAGTCACTCATCTGTAGCTAGTATCTGTCGGTGTCTGCGTTCAATTTTCATACTATTCCCTAACGATTTCTCATCGGTGGTATCCATCTTATCCTGGGTTTGGTTACTTTAGGTTATTAAGATGCTTAAATGAATACAGTCGCTTTGACTACCAGACCTAATCAGGTTACTATGAGATAGGGTATGTGATGGTGTTGAGTCGAATTCTTATGACTTATCAGGTCTGGAAAGGGTCATTTCGTATTTTTCAATTGCTTCGGCCTAATGATAATATGTTCGATGCACTAAGCTGGATTTAAGTCTTCACAGGCATTAATGGCTTGCCCAATGGTCTTGATTCTTCGATTCGTCGGAGCCTTTCAAGTAGTCACAGATTCAGAGTATATGTACGAGTACACTACAAATTTTCCTCTCTGATAACGGAGTTATCGTGACAACAACACCATGACGCTGATTGAGGACGTATGATAGCTACAATGGACGTAGCCCGATATTCACTAACGGAGATACCGATACCGCTAAAGTATATCATCAAGTATCACGATAGCTTCTAGCTAAAGTGAGGTATAAATGCTGCCGTTGCATCTTACCTCTGGTCTCCATGATGGCCTGACACAAGGGATGATAGATTGCATCTTTCCGTAAATGGAGTATTTCCTTGATGTATCAGATATTATAGTGGGTTGAATAAAGCAAGTGGATAAAAATTTATTCAATAGGTTGACTTCCTAATTCACCATCTACTCAAAGAGTTAACTCCGAGAATTGATAGATAATTGATTATAGACACCGACAGATAAAACTACAGATAGAGATTACTGAATCGTCCATTATATAGAGTATTCCGTTGTATCCGCCACGTATCTTAGATACAGCATGCTTATTGTTTGTAGCCACCCAGTTCATATTTTCATACCTACATATCCGAAACAGAGTATACTGATAATCATTGGGCCTCGAGTGATGGATGTAGGAGAATAATATGGCAAGAGGTACCCCCTGTCTACATACCAATCATTAGAAGATTAGCTATCTCCTCCGTATACTGGCAGCACGATGTAGCCATATGTTGAGAATACTGGGGGTGATAGAAACACGAGGATTGCTTCTCCAAATAAAGTGTCTCATATCATTTGTTAGTAGGCGCGCATAGTATAGGTTTTCGCCATTTATTTTATTGTTCATCGAGGCGATTGGATATACAAGAGAGTTTCCGGGTACTTCAATGCGAGATTCCAGGTGCATTAATGATGAAGCATGCGTAGCCCATCCCTAAATCACACCAAACTATGAAATATCTATACCCCCATCTTGTGTTGTATATTTGTCCCTATCTAGGGGTCTTCGTATGCTCGGCGTTGATATAGATAAATATTTCAAATTCAATATAGCATCAACAAGGGGGTCTGTGGAAAGAAATAAAAGAGTGTTCGGTTAGTATTAATGACATTCGGCTTGCATCATTCCAGAATTCAGGAGGAAACTGTGAATACATGGGGAAATATTCAACTTTGAATTTATTTTCATTGAGATATATTGAGAAGTATGAGCGTTTGATAGGTGGAGAAAGGTGAAGACAGAGAGTAGTAGGACAGGCACGGATTTAGAGGAAGACGTTTGTGATGGATCATTAATGGATACATATACTACTTTCACTTTGACTAACATGGTTTCCTTTTGTAATCCATGCTCAGCCATAATTTGTATCTACAAGTAAAGACGTGGAAAAGTTAAAAGAATTCTTAGTTCTCTCAACTTTGCTCTTGTACCTTTTAAAAAATGCTTGCGAGCCTCGAAACAGACTCCGTTATTGAATATCCGAAGTCATTTTTTTTTCAATATTTTCAAAAGTAAGATGAAGCTGGTGACCAAAACACAATAGGTGCTGATAAAATTGGTAAGGCCGGAATTCCGTCTTTTCTGGTATTTTCCACGCGAATTAACAAGCAGGACGGACTTTGAAGCAGGGCTTGGTGACCTTGGGGGCTGGCAACTATCTCCACCCGTGGGTCACATGCTTGAGCATCTTAGCGTGGTATCAAATAATCAATGACAAAATACGTTTCTCTTTAAAACATAACAGGGCCTGAGTCACAGCCATGCGACACAAGCCGCAACGGTCAACATTTGTTCACCAAGGTACTCAGTGGTAAGTGCCATTTACACAATACACATGGCGCAGAAGATTACAAATTCTAAACTGGACACGTGCGTATCGGTTATCTGCGTACAGCCACAGTTACAGTGCGTCCATTTTCCCGCAAGGAACAACACCTGAGACCTAGAATGCGCAAGTAATGTCTTAATGACTATTGAGACGGAGATTCTTCGTTTATTCTTACATGGCTGGTGGTGGAACTATGAATGGCATACTAGTATGGAAGATAAGCTGGGTTGAATCAGGCAGGGAAAGTGAGGCAGATATCATTGAAAAAGCAAGGGACGCGCTGGATGGTATGATGGATAGTGACTTATCTGATGAGTCAGAATTGTTGAAATTGTATAGTCTGTCAAATAGAAGACTCTCGTTTCGTCTTCCGAGGGTGTATTGGTGGGAGGATATGAAGGAAACGAATGCGAGAATACGAAAACACATGTTTGTGCATACTTGCAGTGATGAAGACATGGTACAACATACGGTTATACTTGAATAACTGACCTATCTATCCTCTTGACAGTATTGAGGACTACAAGGAAGTCATCAGGCATGTCGTTCTTGGTGAGTACGTCTATTTACCATCTATGTCCTAAATCTTATAGACTACAGGAATCTACTTCCTTGCTACTAGGGAGCAGAAAATTATGCACAGAGACATCAGTCGTCAGAATCTGATGTTCCGACGAGTGAATGGAGTGAATGGAAAAGTAAATGGAGTATTGATCGATTTGGACCTCGCATCGACAGGGAGTCTATGCTGAAGAGTCGCAAAGGTGTCTGGACAGGAACGCGTCCATTCATGGCAATTAGTTTCCATCTTGATAATTTTCAGGATGAGATACCAGACCATAGAGAACGATTCGACCTTGAATATATCTTCTACGTGAAGTATTGGGATGCACGATTCTTTGATATTTGATAAAGGGGAAAAAGTCGTGTTACCGAAATTGGAGGCTCAGATTGAATACAATGAATGGGTCCTGAATAGCGACACTCACTCAATAGCTGCTAAGGAACGCGTTCAGTTCGATGCATCACCCCAGACATGACGGCATTTTTCAGGCCTCTCGTCAATTTATGGTTACAACCACTAGGTGAACTATATCATACAGACTATAGTGAGCTAGATACGTCGCAAAATGACATTGCAGCAGAGGGCAGGGTCGTAAAGGATTAGGAGATTGAATGATATGACTATGATACTTTAGATGGAAATATCACATTTGAAAAAGTCTGGGAGATCCTAAGAAAGTAATGGAGACCCTATACATATATATTGTATAGTTACCGTAATAGTAGTGGATCTTGTTTTCTCACTTTGAATTTTATGTAAATATGTAGTCTCCAACCTTGTAATTCAAATTGTATCAACCTTGAATCCTCAAGTCATCGTATATTCTAAACCAAGTAGTACATCATAGTAACTATCTACCATCAGTCGAAACAGACGAAGAAAAGAGAAATGACCCTAAACCTTCATAATATCCCAGATTTTCTCAAATGTGACATTTCCGCCTAATGTGTCATAGTCAAACCCTCAATCTCCCAATCCTTTCCCAGATATCCCCCGTCTTCCAAGAGGTTATACCGCACCTCATCTAACTCGTCATAGCCAATGTGAAATAGTTTACCTAGTGGTTTTAACCACGAACTTCTGAGGGCCGGAAAAATGCAGTATTGTCTGGATTAAACCTTGTAAAAGCGCATTTCTTAGCAGCTATTGCGCGGGAGTCGCTATTAAGAATCCATTCATCATACACATTCTGAGCCCACCTGTGCCGCGGTAGTTCGGTTACCTAGTTAGCCCCAATTTTTGCTCGTCCGCGCATCTAGTTAGCCCCTCTTAATGCTGTTTAAACCGGACTTTTGCCAGACCTTCAGACCGCGGGTAATTTTATACAAATCTGTTAATGTGACCTTGTTACACTCTCAGAGAGGTTCACGGGTCTAAGAAATTGGGCACGAGCAGTCCACCGGCATTATGCGGTGAGCCCACTTGCACTCTCCCATGCGCGCCCCTCATCACCCTTCATCGCCCCTCATCACCCCTCATCACCCCTCATCGCTCATCGTCACCCCTCGCTACCATCGTCCCCGACGAATTCCAGCATCCCTCACTTTACGTCCCTTTTCTTGACCTTTTCGTCACTCAGAGGAAACAGAAGAGAGAGTCTGCTAATACTATCCTTCTCTTTCACTGTTCCTCCAAGCTGACTGATTTAATGCATGGTGTCATCCCCGCTACTGTCGTGGACCACAATATGTAGAGTATAATTTGCTAGTTGGATGTACATTAATTCTAGTTGCTACATGATAGATACTAGGTGTCGGTGCTCCGGAACCCGAGATTGGCCCCAGGGCCGTGACTGATACTCAGTACAGTTTCGTTTCCCCGGATTACGACCATAGGCCGTAGTCTCGACGTTCGTATTTCTTTCTCTTCTCGAGAAGAAACACAACTAGTGCACCAGTTTTGTTTTGGATTTTCTTGGCTTGATTTTACTATAGCTACGTCTATCTGGTTTGCTTCATAAATCTTTCCTCATCATCTATTCAAAATGTTATGATACACTACAATTACTATGTTTTCTTCAGAGCTCTATTAACAATCAACATCTATCAGCTATGGCCACAATCAGAACTAAACGGATACGCTGATTCTCGTACATACCACATAACATTAGAGGGAAATGCAGGTGAACCTAGTGAAACGTGTGTGGATTGCAGCCGCCGACAGTCTATTTTAATCTTGGTTATTCGCTGAAGGTTTGACAGGCGTGGTACCAAACTAGACGTGGGCGCTATAGTCCGTGAGATAGTTTTATGGTGGATGGAGAAATTGCACTGGTATTCCGTTCAATTATCATTGTAATTTCTTCTCACAGTTCGACGTGCTTGTCATCGCCGAGAGGCACTTTGTGGGAATACTTAAGTGCGTGCTTCCCATTCGCTAGAAATTTGACATACGTGGTATTGATCTTATAGCGGCCGCAGGAATGCGTATAATCAATTCATTCCCTGGTCTGGAGCTTGATATCTCTCAGATCTATAAAAAGGCAAGAAAACGAGATAGAAGGCATATTTATTTTCTTGTTAATTTTCTTCCCCCATGCTTTGGTGTCGGTTTGGTTAGAATAAGCGTTGCGGGGGCCTGGCAAGCTATACCGGTATGTTAATAATTAATTTCGCTCATACTGAATCCTTTTAATTAAGTGAGGCACTCTTTACCGTTGCTTCTGTTATGATTTTTCGGGAGATAGGATTAGTTGCTGGGCCATGCGTCACCTTTTCTTGAAGCTTCTCTCGTGTTTTAGTTTCTTCTTGACTCTCGGCTCTCCTTTCCGAAAGGAAACCTTGCTCCTACGTTTCTTAGCAGCAGGTTGTATACTTCGGAGGTGTAGTATCGTTAGTAACTGGTATTATTTCGTAATTCGCGGTAAGCACGGCTTTTCTTGATGTTTGTTCATCTTGTAAGGCAACTTATGTATATTATATATTAAGGGGTGGATTTATGGGAGCGTGTATTGATGTGCATGATTTGTGTACACGTATCTTTTTACGTGAGTCTTGTTTTTTCACGTTTCCCTGTAAACGTGTTAAGGTTTTATGCAATATCTAATTTGATTTGAACAAACTTCTTTAATATCGTTGTAGTAAGTGGATGTTAGATGTTTACGTTTTATTTCATTTCTATTTTTATGTTTCTTTAGACTTCCTTTGGACTTCCTTTAATCGACTCGTATTTTCTTGGACAGTGTTTTGTAACTGATTTGTCTGTGCAATTATAATCCCAGTTTATAAAATATGACTTAAATACTTAAGTTGCATTTGCTATTTTTTCGTCGTTCTTTTTTCATCTTTGCCCCTTCATCAGTTTTTCTTCTTCACAATAACGTGCCATGGTTAAACATGGATCTTCCAAATTCTCAAAGTTGGTGAAGGGTACTCAAGCACATTTTGACGCGTATGGCCGTTTGTTGTACAAAGAAACATTGGTTGGTGTTAGCAAGTCACAGCCTGATCTCACGGCAAAACGAAAGCAAGTTCGTGGCGGGCCAAGTTCGAATGGATCACAGGAATGCGATCACGATAATCACGGCTATGAGGAAGGCGGCATAGTGGTTGATCAAACTGACATTGGTGATGATGATGATGGAGACTGGGAAGATGTTTTGGATAGATTGGATAATCGGACAATCTTCAGTAGAAAAAAGTAAGTCGTGACATAATTACGCTAATCAGCCATTCACTTCGTGTTAGAATACGCGCTTTTAATCGCGATGTCAATCGACACAAGATCCATATGAGTTCTTGGCAGACTGTGTTGCCCAACATTCTATCTAGTTATCTTATCTGGGATATGAATGGCGTTCCTAGTGATCATGGTGTTGATGAATTCAGTGAAATAGAATGCATAGAATTATTCAGTATGAATTGTTATTCAGCTAATCTTCTTTTTGTTGAATTTCTTTTAGATACGACGAGGAAAAAATTTCCGAAAATAGATGGTCTATCTTTACTCGAGGTTTTGGCAAGGCATGGCTTGTTAGCGACTTCCCCTGCGTTTCCATCTACTTGTATATCCTTCAGTCTTCTCGAGTTATTTCGTGTCTTCAAGAGCCGTTGTCCCCAGTTTAGTATGCTAGCATTTGTTAGGTGTATATGTGACTTACAACAGGTGATTATTTTTGAACCTAAATTCAATATGCGTATTGGTTAATTTCGTGTAGATTTCTTTTCGAAAACATCTCTACAGGATGTTTTCTGATGCATTCGATATTTACTATGAAATGCATGATCTGATCAATGATCAACTTGACCAGTATACTTATGTGGATACTGATGCCAAGTTTGCGTATACGTGCCCAGCTTGTGTACATCGTACGGAGGATGAACCAAAGCTCGAATATTCTATGTTAGTTAGTATGGATGGGAATGAGTCATTAAAACGGGTGTATCGATCGAAGCTAGAGGAAGGTGGAAGAGTTAATATTGAGAGGTCTTATAAGCAACCAAGGGGTTTGCATTTTTTTCTGGAGCGAGAGTATGTTGACGTATTTAAAGATGAAGTCAATCGGAAGAATAGATCTGTTGTATCGATCGAGGGTGGCACGGAAAAGCAGACTTATGACGATTCTGAACAAGCGGGTGTCGATGAGGACTCACCTTGTGAAGGTCGTTGGTCTAGTCTCAAGGATGATAGTAAGAAGCGTATGATGGGTATTTTCGATGAGACTGGTATTTTTACAACCGCGTGTAGGCATGGTGTCGTTTTATTTGTGTGTGATATGGTTCAGAGTGGGGAACTGTAAGCGTGACTAACGTATGAACTGTATGTGTATTGACATTATTATAGATCAAAGTACCCTTTGGCCATGGTCAATAAATTGATAGATCAGTTCGGAAGGGATATAATGGTTGGTTATGATGTAGGTTGTGGTTTTTCTAGAACTGCCAAAAGTAGCCCTCTTGTAGGGCCCAAAGTCTCTTCTCATAACTTGCACTTTTGTGTGAATGTTTTCCATGGCTACGCGCATTGCCGCACGTGCCAGCTTGATTGGCACCCATTATATACACGGGGGGTTGGTCTAGAAGACTTTGAGACAAATGAACGCATCTACTCGGAGTCAAATAATGTAGCAAGATGTACAAGGCTCGCTTCCCAATTTCACAGGCGACAAGCAATATCCATACACTTCAAACGCTGGAATCTAGATAGATATGCAGAACTAAGTGGGTATTTAAACTTGGGCTACAGTCATTGTTACTGATACTCATTTTCAGGTAGATTTCTGAAAAACAATTATACTCAGGCTTTGCAGAACATACGAACTCTTTACCCGCAACTATCGAAACTGAAAGAAGCTCTAGATATCAGATCGGACAACGAGTTCGTAGAATGGCACGCAGAGGAACGCCAGTATTTAAATTCAATAGCAGTACCCCTGGAGTATGATCTCCTGAAAGAAGATTACGTCCGGGTCTTGAAAAAGCTTAGCATTGCTGAGTGAGATGTTGCAATATCAAATTGAGCTTGAGGTTTACTAACAAACCCGAAAGAAGGGAATATTCTGAAGTTCGAAACAAGTTTATAGACGTGTCCGGGAAGTCAGCGGGCAGCTATAGTGCGGAAGCTTCTCGAACAAACGGTATAGAACGCAGATTTAGAACTCTCTTTGACAGGATTTTGGATTACAAAGACCGCGTATCAGATATAGAAAAGATGCTAGGAGTGTCAGTTCGCTGGGTCCCATCGTGCAAGGAATGGAAAGAAGTTGATGAGGATACTACTCATAGAGAATTTCGTGAGGCGTGCAAAAAACTTGAGAGTCTCCTAGTTGCTCGTCTATTTGAGCTCTCAAAGCAAAACCGGGTTGGCACGTGTGAGTCTTATTCACATATTATCCCTTCAAGTGCCTAAAGTGCCTGATGGCTTTAACAGGTTACAAATTACGACGTCAGATTGGGAAAGCTTTGAATAGTCGTGGTGCTGCCATTCGACGGGCTGTCGACCAGTATAATCATGCAGCTTCAGCATTAAGTCCACCACAACCGCGTCTGGCTATAGATGATGTTCTCAAGAAAGTGATGCTAGCGGATCTTCCTCTCTTGTTCGACAGCCGTAACAATATTACTGGGCGACCGTGGGCTCACAGTGCTCAGAGAGAGGCAGCAACAATGTACCACAAATTACAGCGCTCGCACGAGGAAATAAAGCGAGTCGATGTCGAATTTAATCGCCTTATGGATTTTATAAAGGTACATGCCGGACGTTTGTCCTCTTTGATTGTAAAACTGGACCAGACAAATACCGTATATGCTTATCAACTTCGAAAACGACTAAAGCTCTGGTCGGCACTCAATGATGTCCATCAACGGCGATTCGAAGATTTCGTTAGTATGAAGAAGCTCATAGCAGCGGGCAACGTGAGCCAAGATTTACAGGAGCAGTCTGAGTATAGTACCGATGATGAGGAAGAGACTGATGACAATGTAGAAGCAGCATGTAATGTACTTGGGTCCGATTAGCCAGATGTTTGTAATATCACTATATTGATCGACGCCTTCTATAATATAATAAGCACTATAAAAAATATGTAATTACTATAGTTATGAATGATTGAAATCCATGTGGTAAATTCTTATAGATTCTTTGAAGGTTAGGGCCGGCCCTTGAAATGAATAGTAATAGTGGGTGTAGTGTCGTGCAGTATCTTATCTAAGACCGACTGCGCATTGAACAGGCCGATCGATTAAAATTTTGTGAATTCTCACCTTGACCGAACACCATCAACATACTAAGCAACTTCAAAGACAGGGAAGCATGAAACAGTGACCACATGTACTGATTCCGGTACAAAGTCAACTGGAGGATGTAGATGACATGATACTAGGGCGTCCTTAGTTGTACGTGCCGTGAGGATTGTAGTCCGCTTGAGGGTTGATCAGGAATCTATCAGCGAATTTCATGGATTTTGCACGGTACGTACGTACTTTTACACGAGACCTGAATACTTAAACATCAACGAAAACTTCACGACTCATCGTAGCAAGCACGAGAGTTTCTCTCTGGAATCTCGAGCAATCGGTACTGGCCGTATAAAGAGGTGCAATGAGAAAGAGAGTGGGAGGGGAAGTGGAAGTGGTTCGACTTGAGCTGCTCGTAAAGGAGTGGAAATGGTTCAATTTGAACTGTTCGTTATAGGAGTGGAAGTGGTTCAATTTGAACTTCCCGTAAAGGAGTACTCTCTTTGTGAGTTCCTGTTTCGCCCCTTGCTTCTTGTTGAATCAAGGCATAACCGAGCCCTCAAGAGTATCGATCTTTGGTGGAAACCGAACCTGAGTGGTTTGACTTGAACTGCCCGTAAAGGAGTGGAAGTGGTTCAATTTGATCTGCTCGTAAAGGAGTGGAAGTGGTTCAATTGATCTGCTCGTAAAGGAGTGGAAGTGGTTCAATTTGATCTGCTCGTAAAGGAGTGGAAGTGGTTCAGTTGAACTGCCCGTAAAGGAGTAGAAGTGGTTCGATTTGAACTGCCCGTAAAGGGGAACACAATCGAGCTCTGACAACGAAGAGGGAAGGGCAGAGTTGATTGCCGTTGAGCACAAGGAACAGGCATACGAGATAAACCATCAATATGATTCGATTTGTTATGTGAGTTGTCCACGTACGTTCGTGAGTATATTTCCACACTTATCCCGACCTAAAATTTCGACCCAGATATACCGTAAGCTAATATCCGGCGTTTTGAACTACGACATTGGCAAGTAAGGTCTTACCAGTACCTGGTGTGCCGAGCCGAGAGACTAGAGGTGCTTGTGCCCTCGGCGCCTACTCGACAACTTTTCTTTTTTATCTTGAAGCGCCTCTTTGTACGAAA
This sequence comes from Pyrrhoderma lamaoense, assembly GCA_002794735.1. Lineage (NCBI taxonomy): Eukaryota > Fungi > Basidiomycota > Agaricomycetes > Hymenochaetales > Hymenochaetaceae > Pyrrhoderma > Pyrrhoderma lamaoense. The sequence goes on along the minus strand of NBAZ01000022.1, from coordinate 23,336 downwards.
GGTAATCTTGCGTGCTTTGCGGTGACCGTCCGTGCCATCATGATTAGAGGCCTACGTGGGAGCTCCTAACGCTTCTTCTTCTTCGTGAGATCTAGGTCACGGACGTGACCATGGGTCGTCGAGATGCCCATAAAACCCCCCACCTCACCCCCATCCTATTCCCCTATATCTTTCTCTTTCACTTCATACTACGAACTCGAAATAAAAAATGGTCAGAAATCTCTCCAGTGAGTAGCCCATTTAATACTTCACCTTACTCTACTTCTTTACTGATCCATCACAATCTTAGTCGAATACCGTAAGTGGCTGCTCGAGATGCAGCCAGAGGTCATCGTCCTCGAGCCCGACCGGGTACGCTGCAGGGTCTGCCAGAAAGAAGTTAATCTTTCTGGCCCCTACTATGTCACGAAGTACCGGCAGCACGCAGAGACGGAGGGGCACGCGGAGCGTGGGGGTGATAGGTTCATCATCTTCCCCTACCGTCTACGCTGGGTACCGAGAAGCGTGCTACGCTTCTTGTGTCTTCACCAGGGCATCTGTAAGTCCACACACATACACATACACATACACATGCATGTACTTATACACGCACACACACACACACACACACATACATACATACATACATACATACATACGTATGTACTAAAAGTCTGGGCCCTGGTCGTTTTTTTTTTAATGTTCTGTCAAGAGTACTTTCACTCGTATTTGCAAAGTAAGTAAATCTATTTAGCACATACTAAAGACGATAAAGCTAACATAATACATACATAAAAGCTTTGAAGGAAATTATCTTTTAAATAAGATATTTTAAATGATGTATATAATGTAAATAAGAAATTTTTTGATTAAGAATATATGAATTAAAAAAAACATCAACGATTTCATCAATGAGTCAAAAGGCATCGATCCAGGTAACAAAACACGAAGAAATTTTGAGATAAAATATCAATAAAATTGAAAATAAAAATAAAAAAAACAAGCTAAAAATAGAAATAGATGAAAATAAGTAAATTCCGGGTTTTGAAACTCTTCTTTCCTACTTAAATCTATGATGATGGTGTATACTTATGATCACCACGTCTATTTTTATAGTCTTAAAGACAATCATACAGCCCTGAAATTCTTTTTAAAGTATTTTCATGGTCACATGGAGTGGCAATACTAACCTAGGAAGCTTATAGCAACTCTTAGTCAGGTTTCTTACGTGTTTATGTCATCGAGAACATCTTCTTTGAAGCCTTACCACCCTTCTTGAACTTCTTCTTCATCAGTCCTTTCTTCTTGTGCTTTTTTTATTTTTTTATTCAATTAATCAATATTTTTTGAAAACTGGGAAAAACGGATTTTTGGGTCATCTTAGACATATCTGAGAAAGATAACATACGTCTATTTTTAGACCATATGTTTTCCAAAATAGGAAATATGATATGTTGAGTACCTCAGAACTATCTTATGATGATAATGATCGGATTCATGGTAGTTTGCTTCGGATTTGATGCAATGGGGTTATGTCATATGCCTAATTTTAGACTTTATCAACTTGCCAAAATGGAGAAGGGAGTACCTCACCTCAAGTGGTACTTATGTTATCAGTTTTCTAGAAAATATCCAGTCAGAACTCCACACGTAGTTTGCCCTCATACATCCTTATAATATGCTGCAACGACATACGCCACAAATTTACACCATAAGCCTACCATATAAGAAGGGGGGTCAAAACCCCTGTAAATATTATATATCATGTGGGGGATGCACTACCTACTTACTACTCCATGGTTTCAAGGCCTGGGAGCCAAGTATTTCTGCTTTCCTTAATAATGCTGATGCAATGAGGTTGATTAGTAATGTCTATAAATAGGTGAGAAGGTGCCGATTTTGGGATTTTTCTCTGCCTCTTAAGAGCTAACTCTACCCCTTTTCTTCCCTCTGGTCTCTCACCCATCTACAACACCCATACCGAAAAAAATTAGACTTAAATCGTATCTTATGGATATCTCTGATCTTCCTATATGCGGGAGTTGTTACGGAGCTCTTCGTATTGACGAAGGCTTCAAAGTTTGTGCCATGTGCTTCACCTCTCCAGATATCTCTAGAGATATCCCTCGATTAACTAAACTTACGGACCTGTTTTCTTCTGAAGAGCCTCCTAAAGATATATCCGAAACGAAGGCATGGACGGTGCAAGAAAAGGCGGCCCTTTTCGATTATCTATTTGACAATAGAACTCAAGAGAATCAGACCGAATATCAAGAGGCCCCGCATCGAAATTTCATCAGGGATAACTTTAGTCGAAGAACTTGGGGTTGGATACTCGACGGCCTACTGAGGGGCACGGTAAGTTCATTTAGATTTTGTTGACTAATACTTGAAAGCTACTTGTATCTGATATTACTCCACACGATAGATGAATGTCGCATCCGAGCAGTTGGATCGCCATTATTTTTTAACGAGCTTAAACATGGATCATAAGCTTTGGTACACCGGGGGGAACTCGTGCACATCCTTTGCTTACTACTACGAAACTGTTGGACCTTCACGAACTGCTGATTACAAGGCGGATCTTAATAGAGTGATTGAATTTTATCACCGTGACTTGAGCCTGATACTGGGTGAATTTGAGGCTCAAGCGGCACTACGTCGAGGTTTCGACGAATACTTCACTGGCGTGAGTCTTTGCTTCGTCAACGTGTCTCTTATCTTGATACTGAAAAGAATTCGTGTTTTTTTTTCCGTATCCACCTGTCAAAAATTTTCGTGTACTAACTACGCGCGTTGGTGGACAACTGTATCGGGTTATCAGTGAGCCAATATTATAACTAATACAAGGAATTATTTACCAATTTAGATGATTAAAGCCGCACTTGTTACTCATATAGATACAGAGTGGCCTAATCTACACCAACGAATTGGAAGCACCCCCAATTCGTACACCTGGGCGCGAGAACGTTACTACCACTACCACGACTCGTTCTTTAGTTTCTGTAGATCCCACACCTCGTGTTCATGAATCCTTGGGCGATTCTCCCACCTACCGATTACTCGAGTCTATGGTTGATATTCCCATTATTCGAGTAGTTGGGCCCATGGGTGACGATATTGATCAGGAAGGACAATGATTCGTCGGTGGTGCCCCCTCACTCATATGCTGTAAGAATTCTCTATCCATTGAGCATGTCGCCTCTATTGTACTGAAAAATTGATGAAAACTTTATTAAGGAAAGCAAGCGGTAAAAGCTAGGGATTCTAATGGTGAGTAACTCGGGTAGCAACAAGCAACGATATCATTCTTATTTCTATACTTAAGAGCGTCGATTACGCGCCGTCAGCATCATCTTCTAGGGCCGATCTTTTGGAGGTTTTTTTTTTTTTTTAAGTTTTTCAGATGGAACTCTTGTTAACGTAATAGTTATACCCACAAATATTATAACTCTGATATGACATCTGTGTAATTTGAGGTGTGAGTGAGACCTCAGAGAATCTGAGTATCGTGACTCTAAGCGGACTTAGTAAGTAAATCTGTGGTATAGATAGATGCAGTTTACTTGGTACTGGGCTAACTAGTCATATAACTCTTGATTGGTTGAAACTTCAATAACTAGCTGGCTGCTAACCACTCAGTCTTTATGGGGGGTAACTCTGTCGGGGCGGTGTACGTCGTATCTAATTTCCCTAGTCAAGATTCATGACGTGTACCCCAAGGAATAAGATTGAATATTATATGCTCACATTCCGGAAAATTTTATAGACAGATGATGAAGCTATGTAACATGTCGTCCGTGGTGACACATTTTTGCATAGCAAAAACTGAAAAATGTAGTGTTGACTTCGCTTAACTTTTAGTAGATTTTACCGCCAGATATAATTGATTTCTTACTTACGAAACAACTGACTGCAAACTCATGGATCCTGCTTTTAAAGGATAGAATACTCCAAGGCCACACGTTGGACTTCTACACCTCCCACACTTGAACGCCAACATTCGACACGCGGCACAAAGCAGACATGGATCATGGCCCAAAGAAGCGACAGAGGCAGGATGCAAGGACAGCAGAACAGAAGGCCGAAGCAGCTGCAAGACGTATAGAAAAGGTTCAGCAAGTTAATAGGGTTGTAACGGACCACCATAGGCTGGAAGACCTATCTGTACAAAAACTTGCAGCACTAGGAGTTTCCGACTCGTCCGCTCGCAAGAAAATACGCTCATCTTCGGGATATGGATACCAGCGATCGGTGAACAGAAGAAACGCTTGGCTACATTGCCAGGGGCCGATTGTCGTAGAAGGTACATACATTTTCTAAGCAGAAAAACATATGTATACTCACGTAGATAGGGAAGGTCTACAAGCGGACGAAACATTAAAATTGCAAGAGCTACACCGCATCGCCACAACAACCGACTATGATAAGATAGAGGAGGAAATACTCGATGACATGGCGTCGGTTCTAGAGAAAGCACGTTTGAGTAAAGCAAAAGGACAGCGAAGCACCAAGAAAGCGATCAGTGAGGACGGCAAGGCGATTTTATCTCGCGTAGAGTCAGAAGTAAGTCTCAACACTGGTTACCAAGAACAAATAACTCATTGTTCACAGTTAATTCTTCTCAGGGGGAGGAGTAATATCAGTAGCTTTTTCTTCACCGCCCAAACAGAGGGCGTTCGCAAGTATTCACCCAAGTACTATGTGGACCATCTAGGGGCCCGGTTCATAAACGAGATCCTGAAGATGGAAGTTGGTGAATTCGCCCAACGCTTCGAAGCATTTGTCATAGCAAACCCCCCTCCCCGAGTTGGAGGAGAGTGTCACTTGAGTAATTCTGATCGAAAAGCTGACCTGAAGAAACTCTTGAGGGAGAAACTTCGAGGATCTTTAAGTAAGCTAGTCACCATAGCGCGAAGATATTAAGACTCACTCATTAACAGGGGAAATAACGGGAAATCCAGTAGCGGAGATAGCTTGGAAGCTATATTCTATCAATATAGTCCAAAGATATAGGGTACAGATAATAGGTTGGCCCATCGATGAGCTACAAAGTATCAGCAGTCTGGGGTTGGAAAAGTTGAAGCTAATCAATGAAAACCTGGACAACGGAACCATCCGCTGGGAGAGAATCATACAATAAATATGATGCCGTCAAGCTACTTTGAGTATGCCCCGACGGCAGATAAACAAGCTTTTAAGCGTTTACATCTTCTTGTTGATCGTAATATAAAGTATACTACCGGCCTAGGTTTTTAACGTTGAAATCAGTAAAATTCGAATGAAAACAAATAGGTTACGGTTATGTAGCTATAAATGATTCATATAGTAATTTACTCATCTATGGTACGTTCCCAGCTTACCAGCATGCGAATCTTCTTCGGCGCTAAGACGCAGATGAACATCGTAGATATCAGACAGTGATCTATGACGTGTTGTAGATGGAGCGTAGTAAAAGTAGAGTTTAGAGTGACTGCATCGCATACTCCCAGCTTTGCTCAAGCGTAGAGATTTTATGACAACCTTGCAGAGCTTTGGTCCCCTCTGAAGAAAAGCTCGCCCTTTTATACAGTCTGATAATGCTTGGTTGTAGGCTATATGACGTTACTGACGTGATAAAACTATCTCACGGACTATAGCGCCCACGTCTAGTTTGGTACCACGCCTGTCAAACCTTCAGCGAATAACCAAGATTAAAATAGACTGTCGGCGGCTGCAATCCACACACGTTTCACTAGGTTCACCTGCATTTCCCTCTAATGTTATGTGGTATGTACGAGAATCAGCGTATCCGTTTAGTTCTGATTGTGGCCATAGCTGATAGATGTTGATTGTTAATAGAGCTCTGAAGAAAACATAGTAATTGTAGTGTATCATAACATTTTGAATAGATGATGAGGAAAGATTTATGAAGCAAACCAGATAGACGTAGCTATAGTAAAATCAAGCCAAGAAAATCCAAAACAAAACTGGTGCACTAGTTGTGTTTCTTCTCGAGAAGAGAAAGAAATACGAACGTCGAGACTACGGCCTATGGTCGTAATCCGGGGAAACGAAACTGTACTGAGTATCAGTCACGGCCCTGGGGCCAATCTCGGGTTCCGGAGCACCGACACCTAGTATCTATCATGTAGCAACTAGAATTAATGTACATCCAACTAGCAAATTATACTCTACATATTGTGGTCCACGACAGTAGCGGGGATGACACCATGCATTAAATCAGTCAGCTTGGAGGAACAGTGAAAGAGAAGGATAGTATTAGCAGACTCTCTCTTCTGTTTCCTCTGAGTGACGAAAAGGTCAAGAAAAGGGACGTAAAGTGAGGGATGCTGGAATTCGTCGGGGACGATGGTAGCGAGGGGTGACGATGAGCGATGAGGGGTGATGAGGGGTGATGAGGGGCGATGAAGGGTGATGAGGGGCGCGCATGGGAGAGTGCAAGTGGGCTCACCGCATAATGCCGGTGGACTGCTCGTGCCCAATTTCTTAGACCCGTGAACCTCTCTGAGAGTGTAACAAGGTCACATTAACAGATTTGTATAAAATTACCCGCGGTCTGAAGGTCTGGCAAAAGTCCGGTTTAAACAGCATTAAGAGGGGCTAACTAGATGCGCGGACGAGCAAAAATTGGGGCTAACTAGGTAACCGAACTACCGCGGCACAGGTGTCTGAGCCGCCGATCCCGGTATCACAACCTTTTTTCCTTTATCAAAGAATCGTGCATCCCAGTACATCACATAGAAGATAGATTCAAGGTCAAATCGTTCTCTATGTTCTGGGATCTCATCCTGAAATATATCGAGATGCAGACTGATTGCCATGAATGGACGCGTTCCTGTCCTAACACCTTTGTGGTTCTTCAACATAGAATTCCTTGTTATTGCAAGGTCGAAATCGATCAATACCCCATTTATTTTTCCATTCACTCGTCGGTACATCAGATTCTGACGACTGATGTCTCGGTGCATTATTTTCTGCTCGCTAATAGCAAGGAAATGTATACCTGTGTTGAGTTAAAATGAGAACGTGATTAGTGTACGGACATGCTCACCAAGAACGATATGCCTGATAGCTTCCTTGTAGTCCTCGAGATCATCAAGGAGATAGATAGGTGATAGCGGTTCAATTACAATCATGCGTTGCAACATATCTTGGTCATTAATAGTTTTCAAAAACAGTCCCGTCCGTGATCCTGCAGTGATCTCCTTTATATCCCTCCACCAGTACACGCTTGGAAGACAAGATGAGAGTTTCCTGTTCTTCAGACCATACCGTTCCAGTAATTCTGGTTCTTCGGATACTTCATTGTCCGTCACGTCTTCCAGCACTTTCCTTGCCTTTTCAATCATATCATATTCCCTTTCCCTGTCCGACCATAACCAGCTTGTCTTCAGTGCCAATGTGCCGTTCGTAGTTCTTCCCACCATATTTGTGTTATGAAATGCTCCCATTTTCCTTTAGTCATCGATCTGGCTTTCATGCATGCAACTTCCCAAGTCTTCAGACATTGCTCATCGTAGGATTGAAAGAAATGCGACACGCTAATGTCTGATACGCACGTGTTCGGTTTAGGAAGAGCAATTAACATTAAACATATAAATATCTATTTGCGAACCACCTCAAACAACTGAGTATACTCAATATATTTTACTTATATCAATACCACAGTGAATGAGTCTGTTATTTTCCAATTTGAAATAAATTACAGAGAGTAGAAAATGGTGAGTGAACGCACTTGTCGTGAGAAGGCGTCGTCCGACCCTGGACGGATCGTTTAGGTATGCATATAGAAATACTTCTATAGGTTTAGACGATACTTTCTTGAAGGACTTTTTATATATCATAGCAGTATCATAATATCTATGTTCTCGGGCTTCTCTTCTTTTAAACTATCTTTTTTCTATGCTATTGATACATCCTCCACGAGAATAGACGTGAATAGTACAAATCATTGACTAAGGCTTTTACTTATTTTTGCAATCATCCTATTGATTGATATCCCATCCTCATCCACTATCGGCATTCAGTGCCTTCCCACTGTCCTCTCCAAATTAGGGAAGACGACAGTCTAAAATTATCTTTGTAATTTAACCCCATTGATTACTTTGTTTTCACATAGTGACCCTAAACACACGTCTGAGTGAGTAGTATTATTTGGAAAGAGACATTTCATATCAAGTTAATAGTACATTGTATCTAACAATTATTTTTTCCTTCTTTCTGTTACCATCTTCCCGCCACGCTACAGATATACAACTGAGCAGAGAGTTTGATCAGCAACATACACAAAAATACACTTTCTTATCATCGTCCACTGAGTTCTTCAACCTACGCATAAAATCAAGCCGAGACTAGATAAGTTAGTTTTTTTTAAAGCAAACACGCCCCGGAGAGACAACCCTTCAGACCCATTCCCTGGGATTTTTCAGCACCTCCATCAATCTCCCTTCCTCTGACTCAGCCTCTGTTCCCATCTCAGACATATACTCCCACCTAGCCACCTCGGGCAAGCTCATCAAGATACTTTCTACCCTCGCACCAGGTGTCATCAATCCAAACTTGGTACCTCTATCATAAACCAGATTAAACTCGACATAACGTCCTCGTCGGATAAGCTGCCAACGGCGCATCGCTTCTGTAGCGGGCGTGTCTTTACGAGCGGTGAGAAGAGGTATGTAAGCAGGTACGAAGGCGTCTCCGCAAGAACGAACGAAAGAAAAGATCTCAGAAGGGGTATACGGCCGATCTTTCCCTGTGCCTGCTGAGAGAATCCGTTTATGAGGTGCATCTGACAGATCATCGAAGAAAATTCCTCCAATTCCTCTCGTCTCCCCTCGATGTGTGATCGTAAAATATTCATCACACCATTTCTTTAAAGCCGGGTACAACACCTTTCCGTGCGCGTCACAAGCAGCTTTGTGTACTTTATGGAAATGTACCGCATCTTCTTCATACAAGTATGAAGGCGTCAAATCTGCTCCACCTCCAAACCACCAAGCCACAGGTAAGGTGGGCGCCGCGTTAGCTGATTCTGATCCTAACACCGCTTCTTTGTCTTTTTCCTTATCGGGTGAAGGAGGTGAGAGTTCGAAATATCTGTAGTTCGCGTGGACGGTTGGCGCTGATGGGTTCCTGGGATGGATAACAAGTGATATACCAGCGGCGAAGAACGGGAGACTTTGTGGGTTCGTAGGGTCAAACGGAATTGTCGAATGGTCTGCGACCATTTGCTTGATAGCATTCGGAGGAAGTAAACCGTGTACGATACTGATGTTCACACCAGCCTTTTCCAGCACCGTTGTGGGAGCTGGAGAGGACTGGTCTGGGGGTGGAGGGACAGCGAAGACGCATGAAGTCCCGTAACCCCCTGCAGAGCGTGTCCAGGAGTCACGTTTGAATTTGGGAGCTGTAGGATCTACAGACTCAAGTGCTGTTACAATCGTGTCTTGAAGTTTGACGATGTATTCTTCCATGCGCTCTCGCATGGGTCTTGATTCTTCGGAGATTGACATTATCGATATGCTACTTTTTCGACCGAGAGTTGCTTCTGTTTATTTTATGGCATTTAGTGCATCATTAATTAGTCTATGTGTTTTAAAAAGGCGATACATGCGCACAAACTTTCTTTCCTGCTCACCTGTAATTAAGAAAGAAACTTGTTTTTAGCCGTCAAGTGAAAGAGGTTTATCCTCTTCGATGCTACAGATTAGTCTTTCGCGGAAGCGAAGTTAAGGCAGAGTATTTTCGGTGCCTTATATACCAAAGAGATTCTCAAGAAATTCAGGGAAAAAAGTGTGTCGATTGCTTGAGATACTGTAACACAGTTCCGGACGTCGGCGCGACACGCGTTGTAAGTTCAAAACGGAACGAGAGAGCATCGGATGATTCAGAATGAAAATCAAATTTTATTCGTAAAGCGCAGATTAAGATAGGTCGGGCTTACATGTATCGAAGTGACGTCCGATGTGGTGGTTGTGGTTATGAGAAAGGCTTGAGATTAGCATCTTGTGGGCGGTGAGAGCAATCAAGACTATACTTAACTCACTAACACTAACTTACTCCAATATGATGACGTAATATAATAATCTTTACCATTCACATATGCAACTCCTGAGCATCTTGTATCAATGAGAATATTGTAGAATAGCACTTTTACAGGTTGATAATTATCGTGTACCACAGTCGCCCCCTTGACGTGGTCGTGGTTGTTGTTATACCAGCTTTCTCTAAGAAATTGACAATTTATACACATCTAAGAGGTATGTTCCTTAAAGACATACATTGACATGCATTTACGGTATCTCCTGGACGTCATTTGATACTGATAGAGACTTTTGAGGGTTCACACACTTTAGAATCAGAAATGTGCAAACCCTCACACAAGCATCATATACTACTTGTGGCAGACTTACTATTGATCACGCATGTGTGCTAGTCTAGAATAGGTGAGTAATCAGGGCGACATGATAGGTTTATTGAAGGTAAAAGCATAATCATCCCATTTGATTCTCAAGTGAACTGCATCCTATAACTACTTCTCTTTTCCTGCGACTATTCTATTCCTGAAAATATCGCGTTCTCGTACAAACTACGGCCTGCACTTACGGAAGTGATTTGGGCCAGTGGTCATGGTTGATATTCAGACGATAATTTTATCTCTTTTCAGTGCAGAGCCTCTTGGCTTGTGTATATGCATAATAACACGAGTACACGAGTTCATATATAGACCGATAGTAGAATTTATCCATCCTGAATCACATCTCATAGTACCAAATCACTAAAAGTGTTGTTTCATCTTTGATCACCTATCAGAACGCAGGGAAGTGATAATAGCTCCGGGAAAGGTCCTGGATCTCGTTTCATCTTGAAATTGTACTGTGACTCCGAATCTCAAAGGAATTGGTTGGACATTCATCATATAAGTTTAACCTGAGTGGTTAAACTAGTGTTCCAGTAGTATTTTCCTGAGTGTGGAACCGGGTGAAACTTTTACTGAAGCATTGTCGGTAGATACCTGCATGGCTTATCAATGTACGTTTGTTAAGAAAAATTTTAAAGGGAAGAAAAAATATATCACCATAGTCATGGCTTCCATAATTGCTATATCTTAGAACTGGTCCGATGTAAGAGGGGTGGTGAGAGATGAGGCTCTACGGGGAGCGGGATCACTGGACCTCGTTTTGACGGCGCGCGGGGACAAGTCATCATCCGATCCTCCGACTTCTCTTCCTTCCTTCTCACTCCCCTCTCTACCACCGCCTCCCCTCTTGTATATTTATATACCTTAGAGCACCGAACTCGTATCTGTATACACTCTAGTAAAATCATAGATACCCGAGGTACCTCTTGAACTACGGCCAGGAAGGATTCTTTGCACTTCGCAAAACGCTTAAGTGAACATGTCAACCCTGAACTCGGAAACCTTCAAACCTCTCCTCGCCAGACTAGTAAACACACCTGAATACTTCACGACTACTGATCTAACTAGCACGCTTGAACACATTCTCACTCCTTCCACCCCTTCCTCCACTGCTAGCTCATCAGATGCAGCAGGAACAGCATTGGCGTTAACATCAACATCTCAAATCCCTGCAACCCAAATCGGTGCTTTCCTCACAGCGCTACATGTCTACCGTATTGATCGACGACCCGAGATGCTCGTTGCGGCCGCTTCGTTCCTCCGCTCTCGGGCTCTTAAGGCTGATATTGAAGCTCGGTCGGAGGACTTTGTAGTTGATATTGTTGGTACGGGTGGAGACGGACACAATACATTCAACGTTAGTACGACTGCTGCTGTTGTCGCTGCTGGTGCTGGCGCGAGGGTCTGTAAGGTGAGTTCAAGAGTCGTGCTTCATCATTTTTCAAGTAGCCGTTTTTTCCGTAGATTTTTGTCAGTAGATATAGGTTGTCTATATGCGCTTCTCAACGTTTAATACTTTTTCATTAACAAATCGTTTGTACTATAATAATTTTAATACTAGTACTAATCTAGACAATCATCGCCTAAACTATCCCTCTTTAGCACGGAAGCCGAGCTTCAACATCATCTTCCGGGTCCGCCGACCTCCTTCAATCTCTCGGATGCCTCTTTACACCTCCAACGGCATCCACGCCAATGCACATAGCTCGTATCCCATTCACTTTCATCCTTGCCCCACACTACCACCCAACCCTGGCACTTCTCGCCCCACACCGTAAATCTCTCCCCTTCCGAACAATGTTCAATGTCCTCGGTCCACTCATCAACCCTGCCAATCCCTCAGGACTCGTCCTAGGTGTCGCAGAAAAGGAACTCGGAATGACTTTCGCGAGGAGTCTGAGAGACTCGGGTAGTGTGAAGCGTGCGTTGGTCGTGTGTGGTGCGGAGGGGCTTGACGAGATTTCGTGTGCAGGGGATACATACGCGTGGGAGTTAAAGGAGGATGGGACGATTGAGGAGAAAACTTTGAATCCTTCTCAATTTGGATTGGGTATCCATCCGTTACGTGAGGTAGCGGGTGGGACGGCAAATGAGAATGCTGAGACTTTTAAGAGGTTGCTAACTGGTAGTGGGAGTGAAGGGGATTCATCTGGACCTGGTAATTTGGGAGCAGTACTTGATTTTGTGTTGTTGAACGCGTCTGCGTTACTCGTAGTCGCTGGGATTGCATCAGACTTTGCGGATGGAGTAAGGCTTGCTCGTGAAAGTATCAGCTCTGGTAAGGCTTGGGAGGCATTGCAGACGTTCAAGAGAGAGGGGGAACGAGCTGCAGCTCAGGTCGCAGCGGCGAAAGCCTCCTAAAAATAACTATAGAGTGTATTACATGTAAAGAATACAAAAGTAAGTAAAATGTAGAAATAGTTATATCATTTCATCGCACCAGGAAGGGAAAAAGCATACCGAGTAAGGAAAATTTCTTCCCCTCTAAACAACATATCACTTAGTTCATGTACTATGGACCTACTGCGCTAGCTATCAGACTTCATACTTGGAAATGAAGACGAGGTGAAACCAACATTGGTACTTGAACCCTTTTTTTAAAACTCACAGGGCTGATATCACTCGAGATCTAAAAATGCTAGTAATCACTATACCAAATACCTAGGTTCATGAGATTTCAGAACTTTCTTGTTGGATAAAATACACTAACTTCCTACTTTTACAAGCTAAAATTTTTACATGATGAGAATATAACATATGATAGACAAAAGTGTAGAGCCCGATTCGAGATATTAACATTCAAATAACATATGTTGATATTGGGACTTCCGAACCTCATTCAGTATCAGTGTTTCAATTACATTTTGTACTCATATGAATAAACCAATTTGGATCAGAATTACATTCCTTCGCTTTCAAGTCGTTCTATGCTATGCAATAAAGAACGATTTCTTCCTATATCTCAATTTCACCTATTTCTGTGGAAATATAAATGCGCAGTTTAATTGTTTGCTGTATAATAGTATGATTAACGGACAACAAAAAACTCAGGAAGAATAGGGAAAATGGGGTACATTCATCAGGAGTTTGATCAAATCCAAGATCACAGGGATATTTGGGGAGGGGGGAGAGAAAAAGGGATATTAAACATATATACTATCTTGATATCACATCTCGGTCACGGCTACAGTTGAAAAGAGGTATCAGTGTATGAAACAAATTCGAAAACCCGAATTCATTGAATTTCCCTGATTTTGTTATTTTTCGTGGAAATCCTCTTTCATATGATCGAAAATTGCTTCTTGCGTCCAGTCAACTATCCAACGATCGCAACGAGTCATACTCGGATGTACTATCCTTTCGACGAAGACATCATCTTCAAGCCTCCCTATGCGGAACGTCATTGAGTTCCAACTAATATACTTTAGTTTCTGCGGGAAGGGGGTAGATTTCAGCACGTCCCGAAGGAGCATCTCTGAAGGATCACATTCAAGGAGTTTTGAGAATGACAAAGCTTCCAAATACTTGTAATTCGCAAATGACTCGAGCGCATCTTTAAACTCTGATAAGCCGTGACTTGCATAATCTCTTGCTTTTACACCAGGACTGAGGATGTCATAAATAAGTATGATAACTTCTTTCAGTTGTGGGAAAATCTCGCTTATTGTACCCAAGTCTTCTTTTACATGTATTGTTTCATTATCAGAGATGATTTCTAGACAACGCAATGATCTTCCAATGATACCAAAGTCTCTATCAGAGAAGAAACCGACAGCCTCTTCCGAGAAAAGTCTAATCTGGAGGTAAATCAAAGGTGTTTCTCGTACTGTGTTACTAGCGAGTAACATATTCATGTACTGATGTATGTTACGCGTATCGACAGAAAGAGCCCGGATATTAGGCAAATCCTGAGCATCAAATGGTTCGATGTCGGTATCTATTTCACAGTCAAGCCTTCGCAGTTGCCTATGTTTCTGAAGAAAAGTGCGGACTTGTATATTCCCGTTTTCCGAGTAAAGAAGGAAGGAGTAGAGATCGGATAAGGTGATAGAAGAGAAATCCAAGTCCGTAAAATCGTCTGGGAGAGAGAGACGTAGGACTTGTAGAGCAAGATGCTGGTTCAAGAAGCTTATAAGCGCAGCACCAGGATTAAACCCGGGAAGGTCGTCATGATCGGTCGCTGTTGAGTCGAGATATAGATGAAGACACGTGAGATGAGTGAATTTGCAGTTCAAGATGTTGGACTACAAATTTAGTTAGACAAAATAATTTGCTAATTTTAGGGTGAAGGCATACAAGATTCATCCTATGCAGGTTCACATACAAGCCCTCAAGTGTGGGAGCTATCTTTTCTTGTATAATTAAGAATATTGAGTCAGGAAATGGCCTTTCTGGGCCTCTGTAGTTGAGAATTTCAAGGCCGTTATTGCTACTGATTTTATTCAAGACCTCGGCGACGTTCATGAAATATTCTTCGCATTCACTTTCTTCGTATCCATTCGTTTCGTCTTCATCGCTGTAAAGCTATCAAATAGACTTAGTAAATCTAGACATTCTTTTTGGCACCTTACTTACTCCAAGGGACTGACAATAGTGTGCTGCGTTCTGGTTTGATTCGAGGTACTCAAGGAAGGATCCCGCTTTGGAAATAGAGATCACAGGGTTATACATCAAGCATGGAACAAGTGTGTCGTTCCAAAGTTTATTACACTGCGAGGCAGCACATAGATCTTTCTCGTGGAAAATATGAGAAAAAACTTCTGAAAGGATATATGGATTGGTTACGCATCGAGCTACTGCATCCGTGTTTCTGACCAGTGCCATCTATATTGACTAGAGGGGAGGGAAAGGGCCACTGTATCACTTGATACTTATGAAAAAAGTAGTTCCCGAACCGAGAGCACTAGCTAGTTGATAGTCGAGAAATCCCTGAAGGTGCTACCGGCACGACGAGTACGAGTGCGACTGAGCTCGTTGTTTACAAGTATGCCTTTCCTTTCCCCCTTTTTTTTACGTTGAATCACCCTGTACTTTCGAGACGTTAATACTCCGTATGCGCGTACAAGCAGATTGTATCGACAGTCTATGGTATTCCAAGAGATTCGGGATAAAAGATACAAGTCAGAGCAAGAAACAGGGTACAACGATGAAGTCCGAATATTCGACTCATCTCCCAGTCGCTTATAACAATCAATGAATTTACAAAGGTTTCCGGATTCACAACTAGCCGCTCCCTACTTACGAGGCCGAATTGCACCCTGATTATCTCTTTAAATTCAGATGAGTATACTTCATATACAAGGTCTTACGTTACAACAAAACATCCAACTTGAATCTCTTATAAGAGTTTCCTCTAGGAGTAAACCAGATCCAAGGTTCGATATGAAGAAATAGATTCCGTTGAGATCCTGAACAAAGAAAGAGATGGTAAAAATTTCAGAGTGAATATGAAAACACAAACGTTAGATTTTTGAGGAAGAATCCATATCTATCACATGAAATAGATAAGCCCATCCCGCTACTTTCTCCCCGGTCTACGTCATTGTCACCATCTTCCATACCACCGAGGTCCATCTTAATTTTCGTGTGTATTACCAAGGGACATTCTCGGAGACTCTAACCTTACGTTCAATCGACTTCTATGCACTTCGCATATCCTTGAGAAGCGCCAAGCCTTTCCATCAAGGATGCACAGGAGTACAAGCAATACAAATGCATCATAACCGAGCACTCTCCGTCGATCCCTCCTTTTGGAAGGCATTTGTATTTCGGTTAACCTAACAAAAACTTGGATGATGATATCTCGGACTCTAGAAACAATTTTCATACCCTACCTTGTATAAATTAATCTTGGCAATGAAAATACTCATAAAGGATACCTGTAAAGTTTTATATCATGCAGCATGATTTAGTGGCCTCTGTAGTAACAAGCCATTATCCCTCTTCACACTTACTACTTGATTCATCAATATCTTAAGCCCTAGCCCTAAAAATGTCGTAATGAAGTACATATTGTATTTGATCGTGGAAAGCTTTATGAAGAGTAAGACGTGAGGAAAGCTAAAAAAAAGGTATAAATATCGTTCTCATAAACAATAAAAAGACTTGAAAACAAGAAAACAAGAAATTGCAATGCTGAGGAAAAGGAAAGGTACGTGATGGGATTTTCATGACGATATCACATATGGGTACATGTCTACGGACGGTGGTTATTGCTTTCTTATATATGGTGGCAAGTGTTTGTCCTACTTTAACTATTCGCCGGCGAACATACGGATAGCTAAGTACGTCACGGCACCACAAAAACGGACAACTAGATGACGAACATCAGAACGAGGCGCAAGCAAATATA
The DNA here is from genome assembly GCA_002794735.1 of Pyrrhoderma lamaoense. Taxonomy (NCBI): domain Eukaryota; kingdom Fungi; phylum Basidiomycota; class Agaricomycetes; order Hymenochaetales; family Hymenochaetaceae; genus Pyrrhoderma; species Pyrrhoderma lamaoense. The sequence goes on along the minus strand of NBAZ01000022.1, from coordinate 6,582 downwards.
AGAGTAAGTAACTTACAAGCTAGACCCGCAACAGAAAATAGAATGAAAGCCATGTATCCGCTTACAGCTGTGCTTGAGTTGCTCGTGTCAGTTGCCGAGCTACAGTTGAATGCATATTTATCAGCTACAAATGTAATGACTAGTTAATATATGGACGTACACAACAATAGCGGCAAGAAGACCATTGGATAATGTCCAAAAGAGTAGCACCCTAGTCGCCTTGGTCAATATCTGGCAACATTTTGATAAATATTATCATATATATAACAGTACCTTGTTCTAAACGAGGAATAATAATCCTTATTCTTCTGTTCTAAATCGGGCTTCGGAGGTTCTTCCACGGGTTTGGTATGTAAGACCTCAAGGGCACGTTCATATCCCGCGTCGATATCAGCCGTATCCGTCGGGGCGTCAACCTCGACTTCATTGGTCTTTGTATCTGTTTTGACGACACCCAAATCGGTACTGACTTTGTTGTCACCTTTTGTACCCCAAGAAATGTCACTGCATGATATGTGTTAGGTACCAAGTTATTGTAGTATGTCTATACGGTAACTATAACTCACTGGACGTTGGCAAACTAAGAGAGTATAGTTTTTGTCAAAAATGAGTGGATGAGGTCGATCGAGCGTATAAAGGGCAAACTTACAGCGTATACGTTCAAGACTGCGATGTAAGATGGTGCCATCAGGAGATACTGGATAAAACTGGTAAACATGTGCCAAGGCTCGAACTAGATCGTATTAAAAAGTTTTATCAACAAAGCCTCAAACTTGAACATCATTATATTGTCACGTACAAACAATAAGGACGAGATCAAGTATAGACCTAGTGTAGCAAGTAAAGAGATAACTATATCGCGGAACACGGAGCTTGAGGCAAGATCTGAGAAGCTCGCGGAGCTGCTATCAATAACGTTTTTTATTCCTAGGTATGCGAGTAGGAAGGCAGCAACCTGTAGAAATGTTATTAATAATGATAGGTTCCATTTTGAATTGACAAAGCTTACAGTCATGTATATAGTGACGACAGCAAATCCGATAAAGGCAAAGGTATAGGCTCGCTTTGATCCTTGAGGTCTGTTACCAAGAGCGAGAATGAAACACATAACAAGAAGCCCAACGTAGAAATAATTAAGAATTAAATTCACGATATGGATTCCTTTCGTGATACCAAGTTCATCATCTTCCAAAGACTGACTCAGAATGATGAACGCTATATAGTAATTTCCCTTCAATGAAAAACCAGGTAAGCTAATCTTGTACTTTAATGGGGAGATAACACAGATACGTACGAGGGAAAACCACGAGAATATGAGATTGAAGACTTGATAGATAAGCTCCACATGTATCCAGAACTTGCGTAGCACTGTATGACTAGATCGGTATATATAGTGGAATTTGAAAGTTGAGTGGATAGCAGCAAAGAACGACCCATTTAACCAACGACGGCGCTGGGAAATTAATTCTGGCACTTGGTCGGGTACGTCAGTGATAGCATAAGCCGACTTCACATAGTGAAGAATCCATGAGCCACCTCGTTTCGAGACGAGTTCCCAACAAAGAATACGATCTTCAGCTAGGTACATGTTCGATGTAAATACATCTGCATCACCACCATGCTATATCCACATTCAGGAACTAGTTTTACGAGCTACAGATGAAAAGTTTGAACATACCAAGGTCTCTCCAAGGAAATACTTCTGCAGCGGACCTTCGCCTTTCTCGTCATTCTGTAAAGCGATATATCGATATGCACTGAAAGCACCGGGTAATACTGTGATGTATCCAAAAACGGATTCAAGTGGCTTGTCTAGGATGTTTGAAATCTTGTATTCGAAATTCTGCGCAGCAACAAGAGGATTAAGAAGATTGAGACCCCACTTCCCCTTCAATGCCACAATCTCTCCACAGGCGCCACCGACATTTGAGTTGATATCGAATGCCTTCCAGAGATGATAGATCGAGGTCGGTCCTGGTTGGGTACCAACATCAAGCAGGACACAAACATTCGGAAGCAGTATTGGGCCGAAGGCATTGAAGAACCAACGGTGAGAGTTGATTTTCTTCTGATTCTTCTCCTTCAAGCAGAAAATTAACTGGACAGGCACGATTCCCTTCTCTGCACCCTCAATCTTTTTGCTAGGAGTGACGGATATTTGGGTAGTATACTCGTAAATATGAGCAGTAACTGGTTTCTTATTGACAACGTTCTTAGCAACACCATCTTGATATGCACCCAGCGCAGCAATGACCGATAAAGTTCGCTGATGAATCTTCTTTCTTCCATCGCTCACAATGCATACAACGACCTTCTTCCACCCGTCATTTCCCCAGGTTCTAGACCGATTACGCGTACATAGATGCGCTATATTTTTCATCACACCATGCATAGTCCTGCAGAACAGTTCGTCATCCTCGTTGTACATAGTCATCACAATAAATAGTTCTGTACGTCGTGCGGGTTCGTACATCATCTGTCGTAAGGTGAAACCCTCCGACATAAAGTCATTAGGATCACACGTTGCTGCGGAGTATCGCATATGTGTGAATTCACGTTCGTTCTTCAGGGCGCACCTGCTTAGCAACTTCTGTGGTACAGGTGTATCGATAACCAGATTTCCATGGAAAAGCTCGATTCTTTTCATTGTTTTATACCTCCGGGGAACGCGCTGTGGTATCCTCCCGTAACGGATGTTAGTGTCTTCGTCTTCATCCCCCTCAATTGATTCAGTAAATCCCCGGGGAATGATAGTGGCTTCTGTGATCCGGAATCGCGTCTCAAGAGTGGAATGTCCCCTAAATCGTCATTATCCTGTGGATCTGGGGCGTCGTAGGCGGAGAAATGAGAGCTGACAGGCCGCATTGGAATTGCAGATTGGTCATGACCAAGATAGTTGTTTTGAATTGGTGGGGAATGGTAAGGATTGTATGGATCTATGGGCGGAGGTGGACTGTGGACAATTGGCGGAGGACTTAATGGATAACCTGTTGGATGACTTTGGACATTGGGTGTCGCAAATGGATCCGGGAGTTGAGATTGGCCATAAGGTGCATTTTCATAAGGATTGGGTGTCGCGGTGAGTTGTGGATGGGAAACTTCATGTTGGTATTGTGGCCCTCCGTAGGGCGCATAGCCATACTGCTGTTGCTGATGTCCTCTTTGCGCTTCGTCTGCCTACATGTAAGGTTTAGTTATTCAATTCACATATTAGACTCAACGCACACTTGCCTCTGGATAATACGACATGATAATGAGGAATCAAAATTTATAAAAATTGTTGCTATTTAACGAGAACAGCGCGCTGCGCGAGGCTGTACATGTGATACGGTCTACACAGGAGTCGCTGCATTGCGGTGTCCTGCGTCTGATGACGTAAACTGATCTTGTTCTCATCTAATTGAATTTTAGCAATAATTCTTTAGACGGTGAATACATAGATTTACTGTTCAAGTACTGCGCTTTGAGTATATCTACGAGATATACCTCAATCTATCACTTCGAACATGAAGACCAATATTCAATGTAATGAATATCACTAAGTTAGGCAACAGGCCAATACAGGTCCTTTCACAAGTAAATCATCGCGAGTGGCTTAGTATTATTGCCATATCTGTATTTATTTCTAAAGTAAGACTATCATATAGAAAGATGAGGCATAAATACATAAAAACGCAAGAAGAGAGTGATTAGGAAGCAACTGTTACAGTGTTAGATTTATATTTTAACACATGATGGGAAAACTATCTCCCACGAAAAATACAGTAATAGAAGATGTTAATCGTAATTCAGGCAGTTCACTATCGACTCAGACTCTTGTTCTTCCTTGCCGAAGGGTTGCACATACTGGGTATTGATTCTAGTTGAAGTAAGTTTAAAGACAGACCAGGAGCACAGTAACATGGAATTCAGATCTATTTCAGACTTAGTACCATGTCCCCAGAATAATGCGATATCGTTAGATATCACTGTCGTTGTTTTGGTTGTCTGTGTCATCGAGAGATACCAGGCTGTAATCATTAGGTTGACATTGACTTTCTAAAATATAAAGATACAACACGGAGTGATATGGTACGGTCCAAAAAGAGATTTTCTTATTCGTATTCGTAAGACCGGGAATGGTGTGTTCTAAGACCGTGGCTTCTTTCATGAATTTGAGAATACATTTATGGTGACGTAACAAGAATTTTGCACAGGATACGCGATACGCGCTCATTCAAATCACGTTCATCGTGACGTTGAATTTCGAAGCGTCGCTTATCCATATTCAGCTTCAAACCTAACCTGCATCATGACTGGGAGAGACTTCTTCAAACGAGGCATTGAATATTTCAAGAATTCGGAATACAAAAAAGCTCTAGAAATGTTTACTGAGGTAACATGCCAATAAACATTAATTAATTAATCAAAATTGACGTTTAAGCTTATCAACCTTACCACAGGCTATAAAAACTGTTAACAATGACAAAACATTGTATGATTCTAGAGCTGCTGTATATGAAAAACTAGGGGAACCACTCAAGGCACTTGGTGACTCAAAGAAAGCTATTGATGTAGCACCCGATTCTTGGCAGGTAACACTATTAAAAGTTTTAATTTGTATATTATTCACTGTGGATATTAGGGATATTATCGCGCAGCTCGCTTGTTCCTTGAAATTAATAAACCAGAATCTTCGCTTAAGATGATAGCACTGGCCTCTGAACGTCTTCCGCCATCAGATACAAGACGTCACGATGAGCTTGAGAATCTCAAGCGTCGAGCCACAAAGGCACTTGAACCACCGCCTATCTTTAAACTTCCTGTCGAAATCCTTAACGAGATAGTTAAGCTAGTATTTGGGGAGAGTAATCCCAAAATGCTTATACTGACTCTGGTGTGCAAGCATTGGAGATACGCTCTCCATAACTCCCCTGAATTTTGGAGACAACTTACCATAACACCCCGAACGAAACAAAAGAAGGTGAAAACATGGCTAGAGCGCTCGCGTGGAGTTATATTTGAGCTAAACATTAAAGACTATGTAGACCCCGATAGTCTGGGAAAACTGTTTCAAGATGCTCCTGACAAGTTTTGGTCCTTACTGAAAGTACTCAAGGTACATTATTCCCATGGTCAAATAGATATAAGCCATATCCTACCTCCAGGTGCATACCAACAGCTTCGACTGGAGAGCCTAGAACTTGCCGTGGCGCGATATGCCCCCCGGAATGCAGACTTCTGGAAACCGTTAGGCTCTCTTGACGTAACGAGGTTGAAGTCATTCGCACTTTCTACACAGATAGCGACTATACCATGGAGTAATATCTCGTCCTTGACGTCTCTTACAACCCTAAGGCTCGAAGGTGTTCAGACTCCCGGCCCTATTTTAGACTATCTCCAGAGAAATCCTTACATCGAACAGTTAAGGCTTGCTGATAGTCAAAACTTCCCGGGAAATTTAGACGATCAGCCAGAGTTACCTGAGAAAGTGGAACTCAACTTTCTCAGGCATCTCGAAATTGACTCAGCTGAGTTGGCAGGAGTATTACTCTCCCATCTACACTTTCCGCAGCTTGCTGTACTTAGCTTACGTAAAGCAACACCTTCTGATTTTGAGTATCTAGCAACTCAAAATCTTCCCGAATTTACACAGCTCAGCGTTGAAAGAAGTACTTTTGATTGTCATGTGCTCAGCAACTTCATTCGTTCGTGCACTTCTCTTAGGCACCTTAAATTATCTTCAATTAGGCCTGTCAATGGTACGGAGAATGATATTCTCGAGGCAATATCCTCTCCCTCTCAAGAAATATGCAATCCGCGACTACAACATTTATACCTCATAAATTGCCCGCGCCTACAAAGAAAAGCACTCATTCAAATCGTAAAGGCACATCTCCCACTCAGAATCCAAACGAAGAACCACCCCGGGATTCTTCAGACTCACCTCTCCCCATTCTTACTCTTGTCCTTGATGATTGTCCCTTGATTGAATCTGATACTATAACTTGGTTACGCGACAGGGTTCCTACATTCAACTTTCGCCTGAAGAAGGAGAAATGGCGTAGATGATTCTCCCTCTCTAGTGGTACACGAGCCCCTTATAGTAAACATCCATGCTAATGTATTATAACATCCACAACTACCTTCTTATAGAAATTGTTATGTCCGAGAATGGTTTACATCAAGGTAACTCTAGTCCCAACACTATCATCTTCTGATGGAACAGGCATCTCTCCACTTCTACCGGAAACGAAGGCTTGATATCTAAAAGATATCAACTGTGAATGAAAGTTGATTTCTTGTGATAATATATATAACTTACATTCTATGTAGTCTATACCGTTCTTCAGGAGAACAGAAGGTCGTGTTGAAGCGACTGACCGGTGCAGGTATTCGCTTGTGATTTCATGCTTTCAAGATAAGAGTCAGCGGCTTACTAATTAGCACGTAACATGAATGAGAACGAACAATCTGCTTCGTATCCATAGTCTCGCTCTTGGCATTTTTTGAACGTAAGCCTTGTCTTGATTCGACATTGCAAGAATTGTTTGAAGCTATATCAGGTTGCAAAGATAGTTTTAATTCCAGATATTACTTTTG